>LR751169.1:104789-204963 GCA_902729485.2 Mus minutoides
TTTTCCTAAGTCTGAATAAACCTTGAGTAGTGATGTGTTCCAGCAAGGTGCCTAACATTATGTCAACTTGGAGGCACATTGAGTGTATCTAAAATTCATGCTGTCCAATTTTTTTGTTCCAAGGAAGCATAAGAGTGTATAGCAGCTGCTCAGACATAAAGGTAGGTAGCATGGCTAGATGCACGATACAGAATTTATCAGCTGATTTAAGGTGTTGGGCTAGTCAAATGTTTTCTTAGAGCCATGAGAATTCATTTTTGAAATAAGGTGGTTAGGGAAGAGAAAAGAACTAAGATCATGACTTTTCTTATGGTATAAAATTCATAGCATAAAATTTAATGATGCCAAAATTCTTTTACAATTATGTATTCTTTAAAGTACTATTTGGGGATAATCAGATTGGAGCCTGTGATTGATAAAGGCTCTATTGCTTTACTCCAGGTCAGTCACTTTAGCACATCAAATGTCTGATAGTTTTCACTAGCCATGGTCTGTATATATTCTAGTAAAAGCAAAGCAGGAGGTATTCTTTATCATTTAAGTAGCAGAGAGTTAGACTGGGTGAGTAGGGGCAGAAAGAGAGAGAGAGGGAGTCAGGGAAACACACACACACACACACACACACACACACTCACACACACACACACACACACACACACTCACACACACACAAGCACACACAGGTATTTTCAGAGACAAGGGTAATTTCTAAAGGAATTTTGGATGAAGCACCAAAACACTGTGGATCTACTCAATTCTCCTAGCTATAAGTGATGTCTCATTATTTGTTCTAGTAAATTTATCTTAATTTCTGTAATGTCAAGATTAAGTTATGCTTAAATTCAAAGAAGAGTTATGTGTTTATTTAGATAAATATACTTAAAAAATTTAAAAAGGTCATACTTAATTTTAACTCTTCTCTTATGCCTTTTCTATGGATGCTGTTAATGAATGAATATTTCATTTAGTACATATTTGGTATTTTTAGGTCATATAACAGGTGCTTGTTCAAGAAAGTAAGACAGTATGTCTTCTATTTGGGTAGATAAATAATACTACCATAGCTTTGATCTCTCTCTCTTTCTCTCTCTCTCTCTCTCTCTCTATATATATATATATATATAAAATATATATTACATTTTATATATTACATATATTCTATATATTACATTTATATATTACAATAATATATATTATTACAATATATATTACATTTTCTCTTATAAAATAGTATCAATTCATAGTTCTATGTTTGTAAGAAATTTAATCTTTGCCTCATGTAACACTGAAGTAATTCAGAACAGAGGCATTAGAGTGAGCAGAAAGCATTGCCTTGTTAGTGATAAAGAAGGTAAGGAAGATGGTGGCTTATATTTGTTCCAAGTAGCTTTTGTATAGTTTATTCAAGAGTTAGGCAAACATAAACACACAGACAGGGCAGTGTTGGATGTACCTGACCAAACACACTGTCATGCTTATACTCCACATAGACAGAAGCTCATGAAGTATATTATATGAAGTATTCATTTAACAGTAGGAGAGGGTAAGGGGCTGTCTATGCCTAATCTCTTCCAAGTTCCAAGTTCATCCTGTCTCCTTGGGAAGGGTGTTCTGGAAGTGTTTTATTACTGTATCAGGGAAGAAAAATCTCTCGTGGTCATCTCTATCAAGTCATGTACCTGCAAATGATGCTTCTTAATATAAAAAAGATCTGATTTGATGTGTTTCATGATTTACAATATTTAAACACTGTGACCTTGACTGACTTTAAGATACCAAGATGGTATTCCTGAATGTAAAGTTTGGGAAAATTACATCAAAAGCAGTTCCAAATGGCCCCATATACTGCCCCCAACACTTATGTAGAGTTAGTTAGGCTCTCCTTGCAGCTTACTAATGGAAGTCCCTGTACATACATTTGATGGCAGTTTGTTCTCTAGAGTGGTTGTACTGGTTTTCATGTTTACAATGGAATAAGAGACCAACCATAACTTTTACATCAGCAACTTGGTGTTTCTCTTCTGCTAATCACCTTTCCAAGTAAAAAGCCTTGATTGACTTGACTTTTTTTTTTTTGAGGTAATGTGCTGTATTTAATTATAAAATTAATACAAAGGTTCAATGAAATCTCAATTTTACAGAGGCTTCTAGGTAGCTATTAAATGTCTTTTTTTTCCTTTCTTTCTTTCTTTCTTTCTTTCTTTCTTTCTTTCTTTCTTTCTTTCTTTCTTTCTTTCCTTTTTTCTTTCTTTCTTTTTTTATTAGATATTTTCTTTATTTACATTTCAAATGCTATCCTGAAAGTTCCCTATACCCTCCCCCTGCCCTGATCCCCCACCCGCCCACTCCCACTTCCTGGCCCTGGTATTCCCCTGTACTGGGGCATATAAAGTTTGTAAGACCAAGGGGCCTCTCTTCCCAGTGATGGCTGACTATGCCATCTTCTGCTACATATGCATCTAGAGACATGAGCTCTGGGGGTACTGGTTAGTTCATATTGATGTTCCACCTAAAGGGTTGTAGACCCCTTCAAATCCTTGGGTAATTTCTCTAGATCCTCCATTGGGGGCTCTGTGTTCCATCCTATAGATGAATGTAAGCATCCCTGTCTATGTTTGCCAGGCACTGGCATAGCCTCACTCGAGATAGTTATACTTGATTGACTTTTAAGTGAGTGTTTCTTTTTATATTTTATAGTGATAATGGTAATTATAAATTACTGGTGAGGCACATTTTCACCTATATTAATATATTGATACAATACAAAATGGATATGCCTTGAGACATAGAAGAAAGAAATAAAGAATAGATGTGAAAAAATATGTCAAGGGAATTCTCCAAGAAGAGTTATCAAAATGTAGTAAAGAGTGTACAAATATATGTTCTTAACTTGAATGGCTGCCCAAATTCAAAATGTGTGGTTATGGGCAAGTAATCATTTCTATGGATTTCTATTTTCCAATGATAAAACTAAGTAAAGCAAGATGTCATAAAATGTTAGCAAACTATGTTGAATTCTGAAGTATTAAATGTTGGCTAATGAAATGATTAGTAAGTAGGTTGTTTTCTCTGACATCCTGTAAATGAAGTAACTGGTGCTACAATGTTTTATTTTAGGACACTTACTGCCTGATGTTTACGACTCCTCAACTGAACCCATGGCCAGGGAAAATAACGTGACTGAACTGATCATCACCGGCCTTTTCCAGGATCCAGAGGTGCAGAAGGTGTGCTTCGTGCTGTTCCTTCCTGTGTACCTGGCCACAGTGTTGGGCAATGGCCTCATTGTTGCAATGGTCAGTGTCAGTAAGAGTTTGCGTTCTCCCATGTATATCTTCCTCAGCTCCTTGTCCCTGGTGGAGATCTGCTACTCCTCTACTGTTGTCCCTAAGTTCATCACTGACTTACTTGCTAAGGTTAAAACCATCTCCCTGAAGGGCTGTCTGACTCAGATATTCTTCTTTCATTTCTTGGGAGTGGCTGAGATATTTTTGCTTGTGGTGATGGCCTATGACCGCTATGTGGCCATCTGCAAACCTCTTCATTACATGAACATCATGAGTCGTCAAGTGTGTCATATGCTGGTGGCTGCTTCTTGGCTGGGGGGCTTTTTACATTCTATAATTCAGGTTCTTATCTCTATTCAGTTGCCCTTCTGTGGTCCCAATGTCATTGACCACTACTTCTGTGACCTGCAGCCATTATTCAAGCTGGCTTGCACTGACACATTTGTGGAGAGTGTCATTGTAATGGCCAATAGTGGCTTAATTGCACTGTGTTCCTTCCTTGTCTTGGTGTCCTCCTATGTCATCATCTTGGTCAACTTGAGGAAGCATTCTGCAGAGGGGAGACGCAAGGCCCTCTCCACCTGTGCCTCTCACATCACAGTAGTTGTCTTATTCTTTGGACCCGCCATCTTCCTCTACATGCAACCTTCCTCTACTTTCACTGAAGACAAGCTTGTGGCTGTGTTCTACACGGTCATCACCCCCATGCTGAATCCCATCATCTACACACTCAGAAATGCAGAGGTGAAAAATGCTGTGAGGAAATTGTGGGGAAAAAGAATACAGGTATGAAGTTAAGGAGAGCTAATGGATGAAAAATGATTAAAAAACCATAACCTATTGTTGAAGTGGATCTATTTCCTGTGAGATATTAAAAAATGGTGACCAAAAAATAAGGACATCAGATGATTACCTTTGTATATTTCCTTATTAGGTCAAAACTGCATGGTGTCCTAGCATTGCATACAAGCACAGCACTGAGCCACCTCTCTGTAATCTTATGGAACTTGATTATCTTCCTGATACCTGCTTTTATTATGGCTGGAGTAATTTGAATATTTAAGCCAAATAAATATGTAAAGCCCATTAAAAATTTATAGTTTTAGGTCATCCCTGAAAAGATACGTGTAAGTAACAGTGTACAGACTGAACAGGTTATATATGCACATGATAACTATTTAGTAAAAGAGGCCATGAATTTGAAGGAGAGTGGGGAAGGTATATGGGAGAGTTTTGTGGGAGGAAAGGGAAAGAAGAAATTTTGTTATTAAATAAGAAAAAAATTGTATTTTTCCCAAAGTAAGAAAAATGTGTTTTTATTAGATATTTTCTTTATTTACATTTCAAATGCTATACTGAAAGTTCCCTATACCCCCCTCCCCCCGCCCTGCTCCCCTACCAGCCAACTCTCACTTCTTGGCCCTGGCATTCCCCTGTACTGGGACATATAAAGTTTGTAAGTTCAAGAGGCCTCTCTTCCTTCTTAGAATAGAGAACAAAACACCCATGAAAAGAGTTACAGAGACAAAGATTGGAGCTAAGACGAAAGGATAGACCATCCAGAGACTACCCTACCTGGGGATCCATCCCACAATCAGCCACCAAACCCAGACACTATTGCATATACCAGCAAGATTTTGCTGAAAGGACCCTGATATAACTATCTCGAGTGAGGCTATACCAGTGTCTGGCAAATACAGAAGGGGATGCTCACCGTCATTTATAGGATGGAACACAGGGCCCCCAATTGAGGAGCTAGAGAAATTACCCAAGGAGCTGAAGGGGTCTACAACCCTTTAGGTGGAACAATAATATGAACTAACTAGTACCCCCAGAGCTCGTGTCTCTAGATGCATATGTAGCAGAAAAATGTGTTTTAAATGATACTTGGTAACATATAATTATGGAGTATAGTATAATATCTCAATACATCTATGAAATGTTTAGTAATCTGTCTTATCAGGGTAATTGGCATGTCTATCACCTTGATCCCAACATTCTCATGTTGGAAAAATTCTTCATCCTCTCTGCTATCTGTTTCGAAACATTTAATTAATTGTCGACACTATTAGTTATCAATACCTAATGTAAAAATACTAGGAAATGTTCCTTAACCCAGTAGCACCCAGCACCAGGAGAATATTTTCACAAATACATTTTGGGTAAAGTTTCTTCTGCTGCTTCCTTTTGTCTTATTTATTTAAAATACCCCAGGATAATAACTTAAAAAGGAAGTTATTTACACTTAATTTAAAAAGGAAACCAGTCAAAGGAATTAATCAGGGGACACTGTGGAATAAGGCTTTCAATCTGGTTATCTCTTCTTATCTTATTCTTATCTCTTCTACATATTCTTAAACACAAACTACTTAGTCTATATAATATTTGTAGAGAGCCACGCCCGAGCTGGTTCTGCCGCCATTCCAAGATGGCGCCGAGACATCCTGTCACCACCCCCAGCCTGGGACAAACAAACAAGTTCAGTGCGCATGTGCTCATTACAAAGCCATGTAAGTCACCGCCCATCCCGGGGCATAACTTGAGATAATGGGCAGTCAGCCAATCCTGACGACACATGTCACACTGAGGTGTATTTAAGCCGAAACCATTTTGGGCTCACTCTCTTTCTCCACATGGTGTAATAAAGGTATGCTTGTAGAAGGATTCTGGTGTCCACGTCTGTTCTTGCTGGCGAGGCAGTAATGTGGCCATTTACAAATATTACTTCCATGTATGCTTTCAGGGCTGACCATTTGTTAAAAAACAAAAACCTTGTGAATATTAAAAACAATTCAAGAAATAGTGACAGTCTAATTATATGCATCATTTAAAATTACATCCAAGGATTTTTCTATTATTCTGATGTTAGAGTCTTATATCATATACTAATTATAATCAATAGACAATTTCCATGAATAATTTCAGTTCTTGTGACTTTTTGGCATATAAGAAACTTAGGCCCTCCTACAATGTCCAAGATGACATAGACATTCCAGTTGAGCAGTTGACTGTGATAGAGTTCCTTACTCCCCTATAGGTTAGGATTCTTTAGTTAGTTACACATAGGACTTCATCAGTGACTTCTGAGTGGCTGGGGACTTCACAGCTTGATAAAGTCTGTTCCAGTGAACTATCAACATTTTCAGAAATTATCTCACCTATGGAGGGTTGTGGGTCTTTTGAGAGCTCATTATTCTCTTTGTTCTACTCTCAACGGAAGAAACCACAGAGATTAAAGGAAAATATTTTCCCATTGTTTTAAAATTAATTCTTTTATTTTTGAGATTGTAATTACTTTTTTCATTTTCATTCCCTTCTTCTATGCACTCCTTTATATTCCTCCTGCTATCTTTCAAACTCATGGCTTATTTTTTCATTAATTGTTGTTATAGTCATATATGTATACATATACACATACATATTCTTAAACAGAACCTACTCAGTCTATATAATATTATTTCCATGTATGTTTTCAGGGCTGACCATTTGTTAAAAAACAAAAACCTTGTGAATATTAAAAACAATTCAAGAAATAGTGACAGTCTAATTATATCATCTTAGCATTGTAATCACTCACTGATCTGTCATGTTAAGAAAAATTTCAGAATGCAGGAACCTGCTCTGTGTTTTCTCTTCTTTATCTATTGAGTGTTTGGAACTTTAAGTTTTGGCCAAATATTAACATAAAAAGAGACAGTTAATGATCTAGAATTGCAAACTTCAGAGATAGAAAGTCCAGCACTGACTGGAGGTAATCTAATGTGGTAGTGATCACAGGCCCATTGCAATGAAAGACTGGTGAACTCAGTCCTGAATTTAATTTTAAAAAGTTTAAATTTTAGTCATCATATGAGATTGATAGATAAAAAACACTTTGAATTCATATGCTGTAAGAAAGAGAAGGATAAATGGATCCTTTTTGCTTCAAAGAGATTCTTCAAGTATGCCACACAATATTTTTGTTTTCATATTATCTGAGAAAATCGTCACATGGCCCTCACTAATGAGGCTGGAAATTGAGGTATTTCATTTTGTGTTCACCTAAAAATATGAATATAATTTTGTTCTATTCCTATGCCTTTTTCATAATCTCAAAGAGGAATAGGAGAATGGATCAAAGTGTCATATGGCATCAAATCTATTGTAGTTTCTCATGTAAAATTCCAAGGGTTTGTGTTCATTTAATAATTTATTCAACAAAACCAGTTGAACATGTGTTATGTGTGAAACTTAGTTCTAAGAGTTAGTGAGATGATGCTGCCCAGACAGAGAGCATCTTTTCAAGCTCACATTCCAGGCAAACCTTTTGCTTCAAAGATGCTGTAGAACATCTGGGTCAACATTGCTCATAGGAGCTTCTCTGATGGTGATATCTGTATCTGTGCTAAGTCGCAGTGGCTACCTAACACTCGAAATATTCACAGTATTCTTTTAACTTTGTTGAATTATAATTAACTTAATGTTATATTTAACTCATACTAATGGCTACTGAAACGGGTAGCAGGAATCTAAAGGCCTCGTTTACTTCAGCTTCAAACCTATGATTAACTCTTAGGGTCAGGGGTGGGACAGCTCCTTTTCCAGGACCCCAATGGTTCAGTGAGTAACTTCCTCTAATCTCAGGCTCTTCATTTGTTAGTTCTTCTAACTTAGGTTTACCCACTTAACTGTCTTACCATCCTGTGGTGGTACCATTCTACCCCCTGACAGAGATGCCAGTGTGATCACAGCCCTATCTCTCATTACTATATGACTATTACACATGAATGTATGCAAGTGATGTAGCCTTCAGTAAGTCACATGTTAATGACTCAAACTGTTAGCTCTGCTCAGACCTCTTTTTTGAATCTTAATTCATATGCCCAACTTTAACTATTGTGAATAATGCAGAATAAAGATTGATGAACGAGTATCTTTGTGATATAGTGAATTGGTGTATTTTAGTAAATACCCACGAATGGTATATCTGGATCTATTTTTAGTTTTTTTCTTTAATTGGAAATAAATTCTTTTTCACACAATATATTTGTATCACTGTTTCCTCTCCTCTATCTCATCCCAGATTCCTCTCAGAATCTTGTGACCTCTATCCATCCAACTAGACACCTTTCTTCCTCTCTTTAGAAAGCAAATAGGCAAATAAACAACTCAGATAAACCATAAAAAAACCCCATAAGAAACAGATAGACAAGCAGAGACTCACAAGCAAAAACAAAACCAATAAAAGTACAAAAACATGCCGGGTGTGGTGGCGCACACCTTTAATCCCAGCACTCGGGAGGCAGAGGCAGGTGGATTTCTGAGTTCGAGGCCAGCCTGGTCTACAAAGTGAATTCCAGGACAGCCAGGGCTATACAGAGAAACCCTGTCTCAAAAAACCAAAAAAAAAAAAAAAAAAAGTACAAACCCAGAAACTATAGCATACAAACAATGGGCAAACAAGGTAAGAAATGTCCAAATAAAGCACTATGAGATAAAAATATCTCCAAAATAATACTGAGTTTTGTTATGTTATTATGTATCTATCTACAGCTGGGCATGATGTCCTGCCCTTTCAGTGTGGTTTATATACACAGTGGAACCTGATTGAAATTTTTTTCCTTTGTAAACTGTTGTCAATTGGAGATAGCTTTCTTGTTTGGAATGGGAGCTTGTGTCTACTTTCCTCTCTTAATCATAGAACCCAATTGGCTTAGGCCTGTGCAATCCCTTGTGCATGCTGCTCAGACACTTTCTTGGTGCCATGCAACCCTTCTGGCTCATACAATCTTTCCACCTCCTTTTCTGCACAGCTCCCTGAGCACTGACAGGAAGGGGTTGATGAAGACATCTGATTTAAGATTGACTGTTCCAGGGTCACTGCACATTATTCATGTGTGGACCTCAGTATTTGTTCCCATCTACTGCAGAAGAAAGCATCTCTGATCATGGCTGAGCAAGACACTGGTTTATGGCTATAGTAGAATTTCATTAGGAGAATTAATTCCTTTAGAAGGACAATAGTATCTGATTTTTCCCCTAGGTCTATGGCCTATCTAGTCTTAGGTTCTTAACCAACAGGGCAGTGTCAGGCATGGGTCACATCTCATAAAGTGGATATTAAATCCAGTAAAATGGTCGTTAGCTACTCCCACAACTTTTGTGCCACTACTGTACCAGCATAATATGCAGGCAGGCCGTCACCACTGTAGACCAAAGGGTTTGTGGGTGGGCTTTTGTTTATCTTTCTCCCCTGGTAGTATAAAGAGTACTTTTAGTACTGTCAATAGTAGTCAGTAGGGATGAAGGCTCTAGTTAGGTGTCAGCTCGACTACTTTTCTGTGTTCAATGAGATATGGAAAGGTTATTTTCAGCAATAGGACCATCATTGTAGAGAGCAACCAATAGCTGTGGCAATAGCTTGAATTGATTGGAAGTATTCATGGAGTCCTTTTGGCCAACAATTAGATGTAGCCCGTTCTCAGCAATGAAAGTTTGATTTGACGGTGAGAGCTATCCGGCTGGGGCTTTGTTTCACCAGTTACTTGGTAATTCCATTTAAATTTCTTTTATAAATGTACATAGTTTAAGAAGCTTGTACTGTAGTAGGTATTGTAGTAAGGGTCCTCAAGTGCCCTTTGTGTTAGCTGCCCCTCCTCAAATTCTGTTCTTTTCTGTCTTCCTTCTCACTCTCCATTTAATCCCCCTGATCTCTTCTGCTGGACTATATTGGGGACATGATGCCCTGGCTATTATTGATTGTGTTTTTACACAGACATCTAGGCTTCTAGTCTGTAAAAATTACCTTTTCCCTTTCTCCTTTTCTCCATCTTTCATATAGTATACAAATAAGGACTGAATCAATATTGTTTTCAGTCTATCAACTGAGAAATGTTCTGGCCCAGAAAAATTCATTATTGAATTCTGACAGGTCTTTAAAGAAGAATTAACACCAGTACTTCCCAAACTATCCTGTAAAATATGAGGGGTATTATTGAATTTATTCTTTGATAATTTTGTTAAGCAATATTGTATCTATGTTCATCAAAGGGATTGAACTCTAGTTTATTTTGTTGTGCTTGTTGTATATTATATGACTTTGATATAAGGATAATACTGGCTTCTTAGCGAGAGCTTGTTACCATTTCTTTCCCTTATCTTTTATAAAATAGTTTGGGGAGTACTGGCGTTAGTTCTTCAGAGGTCTGTCAGAATTCAGCAGTGAATCTATCTGGGCTTGGATGCTATCAGTTGATAGATTAAAAAATATTGGTTCTTTTATTTTTCTTTTGTTATTCTTTTGTCTAAGGGTTCACTGATCTTGTTTATCCTTTCAAAGAACCAAATCTGTTTTCTGTCTACTTAACTTGGGATTGACTCATTATGGTTTATTTACTTAGGCCTTAAAGTGTATTGTCATTTGTTTAAAGACTGTAATGAGTCATGAAAGACTACATGTGTGTGTGTGTGTGTGTGTGTGTGTGTGTGTGTGTGTGTGTGTGTGTATTAGAATTGAGTGAAGATAAAAGCACAATACTGGCCAAAACCTATGAAATTGGAGTACCAAGATTATTGGAGCATAAAAGTGCTGGTTTTTTTTTTTTTTTTTTTTTGACAGGGTTTCTCTGTGTAGCCCTGGCTGTCCTGGATCTCACTTTGTAGCCCAGGCTGGCCTCAAATTCAGAAATCCGCCTGCCTTTGCCGCCCAAGTGCTGGGATTAAAGGCATGTGCCCAGCTAAAAGTGCTGTTGTTGGACTGTCATTTGCAAACAGCTTAACGGCGATGTGGCCCAAATGCTTGCTGTCAGCCACAGTGTCAAAGATCATGGTGAGGTTGACTTGTGGCTGTAGCAAGCAGTCACAGGTGATAGCAGCATCTGAGAAGGCAAGGCTTTAATTTTCAATAGAAGTAGAAATGGGAGAGTAAGAAGTGGTGAGGGGACCCTGCATGACTGTAGTGCATACTTCATTAACTGCTTACCAAGGGTTATTGCCCTTGGGCTATGCCATTTATAGTCTGGTATTTATTTCCAGGGGAAATGTGTGGGGGAGACATCCTTTAAAGTTGTTTCTTTCATTATATTTCAACATTACTAAAATCTTATGCCTTTGCATGGAATTAATTGAAACAGCTTTATCCCGTCCTTACATCATATTCCATTGGCAAAGTTTTACTCTAGAGAACAGGAATTCTATGGGGAAGTTGGTCTCTTGACTACAGTGAGTAGCATAATTTATTTTAAATAGTTCAAGGTTCTGGGCGCTTATTCACAACTCTTGGAGTCTGAATGAGGAGGTAGGATTCCCACAACACAAAAGGATCTTAAAATTTCAGTTTTTTTAAAAATTTGTGGCTCATACTTCTTAAATTCATATATTATCATCGATTTACCCCCTCCCCTGTATTTTCTTTGTGATTTGTCTTCGGTGTTATCTATCTTGTTTCATAAAGCTCCCAAGACTACTGGTGATTTGTTCTTGAGGATAGGTCAGATCTTTGAGTCATAGTTGTATCACTACTCAATTCCTTCAGGAAGCAGGCAGATGTTATGAAGGAGCACCTATTTTTAAGTTAGGAACTGGAAGTAACTAGAGTATGGGCTTGGAAAGCTAACTGACCCCTCTCTGCTTCTGTCACTTCATCTATGAATAGGAAGTAAAATATGTCTTTGAATACTTTCCATATCACCCTTAGAGGAGTTAGCTGATATTGATCTGGATTTGGTGCACTGTGTCATGGTGAGACATACGCTGTGAGGGGCTCTTAGTAAAGTGACCTTATTTGCTAAGAACTAGGATTTAAGAGGGAAGAATACAGTGATCATCCCCATCTCAGCTGTATTATGAAGTTCATGGTAGGTGCATCTTGGGTGTCTTTCAGTTCCATCTTATTCAACTCCTTGTTCCAAGGTAGAGCAGGTGCACAGCAGCTCTTCTGACTTAAAGGTGGGTGATGTGCCAATAAACAAAGACCAAAGTTTCTTAGCAGCCACATGATGTTGGGCATGTATTTTGTTCCTAGATTCAGAGTTCATTTGTTAAATTTGTTAAACTCTCTCTCTGTGTGTGTGTGTGTGTGTGTGTGTGTGTGTGTGTGTAGTGGTTAGACATAATTGCTACACAAGGCTCTGCTTTACATTTTTCTCAGGCATGATGCCACTTGTTGTAATGCAATTTTTAAGAGACTACTTGATATACCTTCTACATGCTCATTTGCTGATTTATGCTTCCATATCTTGATCACTTAGTCATCTATATTTCTAGGTAAGGTACCATTGTGGATGGAGAGGATGTGTTAATTAATAGCTATGTAAAAGAATAGGGACAAAGAAGTGGGGGTTAGAGAGAAGAAATACATGAAAGGCTGAGATAATAGATAGATAAGAGTTGTTTTTCAAAGAGGAGAGCTACTGTGTATTCTCCTCTTGTTGATGAAGCTTAGAAACATGGGTCCTTACATAATTTCCCTTGTCTCTGAATGTCTCAGACTGGTTCTAGTAAATTTACCTTTATTTCTATAATAGATCAGGAGTAGATCAACAGACAATCAGATGAGAGTTACGTGTTTAGATTGTCAAATTAATATATCCCTTGCTTCTAATAGTTGATAATTTGTATTTATATCTACTTTTGTGCTACTCATGTGCCCTATTCTTCTTAGGTATAGTGTGGTAGTTACAGAACATAGGTGCTGTACTCTGATTGCCAGTTTTCAAATTTTGGCTTTGGTGCTGTGTAAACTTAAGACAATTTATTTACTCCTCTGTCACTAATCACACCAAATTCACAGGTTTGTTGTATATGCTGAATATATTAATGCATATAGAGTAGTTATAAATGTTTGATATGTTAGGTAGCTTTGAAATGGTATTTTTTTCTATTAACTCAAGACTCAAACAATTACAAAATAACTTATGATTTCAATAGTAAACAATGTAGCTTTTAGTAAGACATATAAAGAAAAAGCTGAAATAATAAAAGATTCTATTAATTTTGCTGAAAGAAACATGATGGGGTACTATTGGAACAGAAAGCCATAGAGATTCATTCTTACAGCAGTGTAGGTCATTGTAGAACTTAGAAAGAAAGATAAACTGAAGAAAGAGGTAAGGGCACTTTATGTTAGAATAAAGCTTCTTAGTGTTCAGTATGGGGATGACAGGGTGCAAAGAGTTTACAGTTAGTTTAAGAAGACTCTTAGATTTTCTCTGAAGATATCAAAACTCATGACAAGGGAAGTGGGAACAGTTGGTACGTTTTAGTAGAGAAGTGTGGCTAGATTTTTACATAAGGGAAATGGTTGAAGCATTTCCCCAGTGCTTAAAGAGGAGAAGATATATGTAGGATCCTGTAATTTATGCAAACTCACTGAAGATGCATAAGGCTGGAAGAAACAGGGGTGTTTCTGGTGCCAGTGAACAGGGTAGGTTGTGGAGGTAGACAGGACTCTGACTTCAAAATACTTGAGCTGATGTTTGCTGGGTAAGAAAAAAATTGTTGAGGTGGCTCAGATTTTAAAGCCATTAAAAGCCAGTTAGTTGTAGAAATTCATTTTCCCTGGTTATTCCTAAGTAGTAGGTCATTACACCGTAGTGAGAGAGACTCAGGTATGCCATGCCCTGGTTATTCCTAGGTAGCAGAGTGACCTGAGGAAGGAAGAGTGTGGTAAATCAATTTTCTGATAACTGATACAGGAAGGATGGGGCTGAGCAGCTTAGGTATCGGCTTTCTGAGTGTGAGGAGATGGCAGTAAAGATGGGGAGGAAAGGACACACCAGGGATCTGGTGTAGGTCAAATGAATGCAATGGGGTGGGGTGGATAGATATGCCAATGAAACACTGACATCAAAGCTGCAAAGTCAGGCAGCCTGGAGGGTAGTGGGATCATCAGAACACTTTCTAGGTCCTACCTGCCCCTAGATCTTCTGTGAAATCACAAAATATTCCCATCATCTGCATTCCTAACTCTGCCCATGTCTTTTCCCTGTGCTTCTGAGTGATGGTATGGGAAAGGTGATTCTGTGTTGTCTCCCTATTCAGCACCTTGATTTCTTAGGTGACTGAATATTCCTGGTGATTCTAAAGCCTTGTACCAAATTATAGTTCTTATTTCAAGGCACATACCATACTGAATGTAAGCATAATGCTTGTCATGCCCTTGGATTTCACTGTAATTTGCTGTCCAAAGTTTTTTTTATTAGATATTTTCTTTATTTACATTTCAAATGGTATCCCGAAATTTCCCTACCCCCCCCCCCCCCCGCTCCCCTGCCCACCCACTCCCGCTTTTTTACCCTGCTATTCCCCTGTACTGGGACATATAAAGTTTGCAAGACCAAGGGGCCTCTCTTCCCAATGATGGCTGACTAGGCCATCTTCTGCTACATATGCAGCTAGAGACACAAGCTGGAGAATATCATCCTTAGTGTGGTAACCCAATCACAAAAGAAGTCACTAGATATGCACTCACTGATAAGTGGATATTAGCCCAGAAACTTAGAATACCCAAGATACAATTTGCAAAACACAAGAAAATCAAGAAGAACAAAGACCAAAGTGTGGATACTTCATTCCTCCTTAGAATAGGGAACAAAGTTTTAAAGTTTCTTTAAAAGCGTTAGCCTTTGAGTCCCTTTCTTTTAGCTTCCCTGAATGTCTGACTTCTCTTTCTCTTTTGAGGCCATTCCTCTTGTTTTTGCCACACAGCAATATTCTTCCTAAAATAAACAATGTGAATAGTGTCACGATTATTGCTTTTTTTTTTTTTTTTTTTATTTCAGGTCCCTTGACTGCTGGTATCCAGTACACTTGAACTGAACTCATGGCCTTTGTAAATGTGACTGAACTGATCATCACTGGCCTTTTCCAGGATCCAGAGGTGCAGAAGGTGTGCTTTGTGCTGTTTTTTCCTGTATACCTGGCCACAGTGTTGGGCAATGGTCTCATTGTTGTGACAGTCAACATCAGTAAGAGTCTGTATTCCCCCATGTATTTCTTCCTCAATTACTTGTCCTTGGTGGAGATCCTCTACTCCTCTACTGTTGTCCCTAAGTTCATCACTGATTTACTTAACAAGATTAAAACCATCTCTCCGAAGGGCTGCCTAGCTCAGATTTTCTTCTTCCACTTCTTTGGGGTCACTGAGATTCTTTTGCTTACAGTGATGGCTTATGACCGCTATGTGGCCATCTGCAAACCTCTTTACTACACAACTATCATGAGTAGGCCCAAATGTCACCGCCTGGTGGCTGGTTCCTGGGTGGGGGGTTTTTTTCATTCTATAATTCAGATTTTTATCACTCTCCCTTTGCCTTTCTGTGGTCCCAATGTGATTGACCACTACTTCTGTGATCTCCATCCCTTATTCAAGTTGGCCTGCACTGACACTTTTGTGGTGGGGGTAATTATGTTTGTTAACAGTGGATTATTTTCTGTATTTTCCTTCCTTTTCTTGGTGTCCTCTTACATTGTTATCCTGTATAACTTGAGGAACCATTCTGCAGAGGGGAGACGCAAGGCTTTATCTACCTGTGCATCTCACATCATGGTGGTCGTCTTGTTCTTTGGACCTGCCATCTTCCTCTACTTGAGACCTGCCTCCACCTACACTGAAGACAAGCTTGTGGCTGTGTTCTACACGGTCATCACCCCCATGCTGAACCCCATCATCTACACACTCAGAAACGCAGAGGTGAAAAATGCTGTGAGGAAGTTGTGGGGCAAAAAAGTGAGCTCAAGTCTGGAATAAAATTAAAAGCATGAAGCAATCAACAGCGTGACTACTCTGACTAGAACTCGAGACTGACTTTTATCATCAGTGAAGAGACAGAGTAAAACCTGCATCCTCATGGTTTTTGTTTTATTTGAATTCCATCATGTCATAGGCATCAGTATTTTGAAGTATGTTCAAATTGGTCTATTTTACATCTCTTTTTTTAGTGATCTATAGTGTGTAAGACTTAGGAATAGAACTCTTCTAGTGATTGGATATAAAAGTTCTCACATTGAAAGAAATGAAATAGTTTATTCTTGAGCTGATATGAGTAAAGTGTGAGACTGTAGATTCAGGTTACACCAAACATGATGTTTTACTGTGGGAACAGGGTCATAGAAAATAAAGGTAATAGATCAAGACTCTTTAAAATGCATTGGTAAGAATATCAGGCTGATAAGGTTATGGGACAGTGTTGGGGGAATCTCTGTTGTTGGATTCAGATGGCATATGATAACATTCTTAGTTTTGGGGTTGGTGAAGATGGTGGTCTATTAAGTTAATACATATCCCAAAGATTCATGCAATAGTCACATTAGATTAGGTAAGAAGTGGACAATGGATAGCTGTAACGACTCTAAAGCTAATACATGATAATTTGGCATGGATTTACCACAACCTAACTCTCCATAATTATAAAATTATACTTAGTTTTTTAGAATCCTAAACATTTGTGGCTTTTTCCTGGGAAACCCAGTTCACAAAGGGAACCCTACCCTGCTACCTATCAGCTCTGTGTTCTTAGCTTTATTCATTTTCCTTCTGATGTTACCATGTTCTGAAGGGATCTTGTCATCCAATAGCAAAAGTATTTGTTTTATATTGCCTGCTTGCAATTTTGGAGGAAGTCCCAGGACTCCTTCTCTGATTCTACACATGTATTTCCTAGGCTGACCAGATTGAAGGAGTAGCCTGTCCTTCACTCCCTACATCTGTGTTCTTTTCAGGTAACCTTACATGATAAGTCATACACAACAGGAACTGAACTACACAATGAATAGAGATATCAAGGTGATGACAATATTATTCATCATTTGGAAGTGGATTGGGTCAGTAGGAGGATACTAGGAACCAAGGAGGAATTTTCTTAGAAGTTACTTTAGTTGAGCTATAGCTATTACAGTGATGTTAATAGAATCCTTCAATGAAAATATATCAACTTTACAAACTGCATGAGGATTCCCCTCATCCTTATTTCAATTTGTTGTCAGAGTGGTTGATGTACATTCTATTTGAGTAAATAGCTTTTGCATATTTCAAAGCCCTTTTATATCTATTACTTCTTGGAATCTTCAAAGCAACTCTATAATGTTAATAAAGTAGTAATTAATTATTCTGAATGCATGACTTTAGAGATTTAAGTGTCAGTTAGATTAAGTTTTGGTTGTAAAGAACAGAATCAGAACAAATCAGAAATAAGAGAAAGGTGCAGATGAACATTCTCTATCGAGTTTGTCTATCACCAAGGCCTTTCATTTTTGTGTTTACCTCATGTCCTAAGATGGGTGCTGGAGCTTCATTCATAATGAATAATTCTCAATGGTGGGATTATTTTTTTTTGATAAATTTACACACAGTTTCCTTGACATCCATTGGAAGACATGGAAGCTTCTCTTGTGTCCTTTCATGCACACAACTTCCTCCCCACCCAGCATCAGCTGCTGCTCCAACTTCTGTCATCATGTATTAATTGAGTCTTGCTGTGTTCATATAAATACTAGCACTATGGTTGCACTCTTTTGAATTTGTCTTTTTTCTCTGATTTTTATGTTTTTGAAACTCATTAGTGTTATGGATTATAGTAATTTATTATTCACTTTATTAAATAGTGTGTCATTGTAGGAAAACATCACAGTAAATAAAAAAAATTCTTTCATTGGTGGACATTGGGCTTATTTCAGTTATTAGATGCTTTAAATGAAGTCTGTGAGACATAAAAGTGATTGCAACCAAATATGATGACCTGAGCTTGGTCTTCAGATCCCACATGGTGGAAGGGCAGAAGCAACACTGGAAAGTTGTTTGTTGACTTCCACTCATGCACTCACTGTAGCATGCATGTACCCCCCCCCCAATAAATACAAGGTTATTTTTACAAAAAACCCTGAGAAGTATTTTTAAGTGCCTACTTTGTAAGAAAAAACCATACTTCTTTACCATTTTCATCACTCTATAAATACCCAGACTTTTCACATCCTCTCCTGGGTTTAGCATGGTGAGTACCTCTCATCATACATATATCATCCTTATATTCCCGTAACCTGCCAGATCCAGCCTGGGTCCCATACCAAATTCCCCAGCCTAGTCTGGTCACTGGCTTGTGCAGCATCCAAGTTCTAGGCTTCCACCCACATGCACCTTCTGTGCAGTCTCCACCACCTCACTTAGAATCTAGACTCCCCACACCCTCTACCAAGGTTTAGCCTTGTGAGTATTTCTGATATCCCCATACACACCTTTCCCACCAATCACCATCCTAGGTCCCATAACTAGTGCACCAGCTTAGTTCAGCTTTCCTTGCATGCAGGGTAAATGAACTCTAGTCTTAGGCCAGGATCCTTCCTACATATTACCCAAATCACATGGCTCTCCAATGTCAAATGGAATTTTCCCACAGATCTAACCCCTGTTACTCCAAGAACTGGAATAACATCTTGTATTCCAGCTCAGTCCTTTCTCAAGGTACTTCTAACCTCTAGAGCCAACCCATACCTACAGATTTTCTTCTACAACCTACTCTGTCTGCAAAAATAATATAACATAATAACTAACAAAGAAAGTCCACATGCCAGATCTCATTGCAAGAGTGCCAACTACATGAAAGATTAAGGCAGAGTTTTCTCTCCAAATCTTCTCAGTCATTTAGAAATGTTTACAAATGAGAATTACATAGATGAACTCTAGGAAACAGAATTTAAAGAACAATCATAAATTTTATCAGAGAATTCAGGGAGTTTAAAGAAGACACAAAAAATAAATGAAATCAAGGAGAAAATTCTTAAGGAGAAAAAAAAAAGCTAGAGTGATGGCCAAGAAACCACAAACATAAAATTGGCAGAAACTGATAAAAATCCAGGACTATGCAATTTTATTTATGAAATTTAATAAGGAGATAGAAAACACTGAGGACAGAATCTGAAATGAAGATGAGAATGAAAAACTCATTAATTAAGATAGAAAACTCAAAGGAAAACATTATAAGTAGAAAGAATCAACCAGAATATAGAAAACCAGGACTTGAAGATAAAGTAGAGGTTCCAGATCAAGTAGGAAAGAAATATGAAAAAATTAAAAAACACAGGAAAGTATACATAGCTAGCATGAGATATCATGAAAAAACCCAAACCTTTAAATTATAGGCATAGATGAGGGAGAAAGACCTCCAAGCCAATGGTATTAACCCAGACATTTATCAAGATCATAGAAGAAAACTTCTCTAAACTAAGGAAAGATATACCTATACAAATACAAGAAACACACAGGATATCAAATAGGCAAGACCCAGAAAAGAAATTCCCCACAGCACATCACAGTTAAAACACTAAGTACACATAACAAAGTGTATTGAAAACTGCAAGAGAAAAAAAATGCAAGGCAGAGCCTGAACTGTACAGATGTGGATGCTGGCAGCCAACCATCTGACTGAGCACGGGGACCACAATGTAAAAGTTAGGAGAAGGACTAAAGAAGGCGAGGGGATTGCAACCTCATAGAAAGAGCAACCAACAAGACCCCTAGATTTCCTAGGGACTAAATCACCAATCAAAGAATACACATGGAGGGACCCAAGGCTCCAGCTGCTTATGTAGCAGAGGATGGCCTTATCTAGCATCAATGGGAGGGGAGGCCCTTGGTCCTGTTGAAACTTGATGTCCCAACATCCCAACATAGGGGAATGCAAAGACAGTGAGACAGGAATGGATGGGTGGGTGGGTGAGCTCCCTCACAGAAGCAGGGGGTAGAGGGATGGGATAGGGGGGTTTCATGAGGGGAAACTGGGAAGGAAAACATTTGCAATGTAAGAAAATAAAATAACCTATAAAAAAAAGATAGAAAATTTATCAGATTAACAGCTGAATTCTCATTGAAAAATTGAAAGCCAGAAGAGCCTGGACAAATGCATTCTAACTCCAAAAAGACTATGGTGGTCAGTATAGACTAAGATAACTAGCAAACTATCCTTAGTAATTGAAGGAGAAGGAAAAGTGTCCATGACATAAATAGTCTAAAAAATTTGTATCAAACAAACCAAGGCTTAAGCAAATATAGGAAGCATAATTTATAGCTGAAGAGAGGATTGAGTATAGCTGAGAAACTAGAAAAAAAAAAAACCCAACAAAAACCACAAAGCCTTCAAAAAATAAATAGCATAGTGACTGCAACTAACATCATTTAAATAACTTTAAATATTGTCTTAGTCAGTGTTCTATTGATGTGAAAAGACACTATTCACCAAGGCCAGTATTTAATTTGAAAGCTTGCCTACAGTTTTAGGGAATTAGTCCATCTTCATCATGGCAGGAAGGAGACAGGCATGGCTGTAGGACAATATCTGAGAGCTTTATATCCTGGTCTTCAGTAGTAGGCAGAAAAAAAAAAAAAAAAAAAAAAAAGACTGGGCATGATATTGGCTTTGGAAACCTCAAGCCCACTCCAAGTGACACACCTCCTTCAACAAGACCACATCTACTCTAACAAGGCTATATATTATAATCATTCTTGAACAGTTCTACTCCTTGGTGACTATACATTCAAATATATGAGGCAATGGAAGTTATTCTCATTCAAATCATCACAAATATCAATGGCTGCAATTCTCTAATCAAAAGACACAGACTGACTTAATGGATCAAGAAACAAAATCCATTAATCTGTTGCTTACAAGAAATGCACCTTTGTTTTAAGGACAGACACAACAATACAAGTAAAAGGATAGACAAAAGGGACCAGAGAACAAGCAGGTTTTGCTGTCCTCAGAACCTGACAAGATGGACTTCAAACTAAAACTAATCAGAAGAGAATAAAGACACTTCATCCTAATCAAAAGAATAATGAAGACAATATTAGTATCCAAAACATATATGGTCCACACTCTGGGGATCCCAATTTTATAAAAATTCCATGATTAGATTTAAAGATACAGATTAACATCAATCCACCAATAAAAGGGGATTTCAATATCTTACTTTCCTTAGTAGACAGGTTATCTAAACAAAAACTAAAGACCAGAATTAATTGACATCATACATCAAATTCACTCAACAGATATCTGCAGAATATTCCACCCAAGCACTGAAAAATACACATTCTACTCAGCAACACGGGATTTTCGGAGAGGAAACTAGGAAAGGGGATAACATTTGAAATGTAAATAAAGAAAATATCTAATAAAAAATAGGCCATATCTGGGACACAAAACAAATCTTTACAAATTCAAAAAGATTTAAACTACTCCTTTCATCCTATCTGACCACAGTAAAACTTAAGCTGACAGCAAAAACAACCTCTAGTAAAATATACAAAGTCAAGGAAATCAAACAACTTATCACTGAATAATGGATAGGTCAAAGGGAAAAAAAAACCAAAAAAGAAATAAAATATTCCTGAAGGTAAATTAAAATAAAAACACAATACAACAAAATTCAGGGACACATTGAAAGCATTTCTATTAGGAAAAGTTATAGTTCTATGCACCTACATTAAAAAAAATCAGAAAGAGTAAAAATACATAATTTAATGATGACACTCAAAGATTTAAACCAAATTTAAGCCCAGCTGGCAGCAAGAAATAAAAAACACCAGATAAAAATTATTGAAATAGAAATAAAACATTACAGAGAACCAATAAATCTCAAATACAGTTCTTTAAGAAAATAAACACAATAAGAAACTAGCAGCTGCATATTTCCATTCATTCTCCTGGCTCTCTGGTCCTCTTTCCTGTCTCTTCCCATACCTAATGATACAGGAATGGAGGAGCAGCCTGGGACAGAATCCTTCTGGTTTCTGTCTGCACCAGGAACTGATCCTGTGCCATAGCACTCCATACCTAAATATGGCCGGGAGAGAGTTGGTCTGCCAGGAGTGCTGACACACCTGTGAGCACAGGTAAGACCAGCATTTCTGCTCAAACTTCTGGCCCAAGAAGGACCCACCCAGAGCCATTAGGGCACAGGAACCAAAGATCAGCCTGAAACAGGATCCTTCTTGTCCTTCCTGCAAGCCTGTGTGTCAGTACTCCTGGGAGACCAGTTATCTCAGGGAGGGATTTGGGTATGGAGAGCTGTGGCACAGGGTCAGCTCCAGGGTGCAAGCACAACATAGCATCATTAATAGTGTGAAGGATTGGTGCCTGTCGATGGGATGAGTCAAAATGGGCTGGTCACTGCTTAGACATTTCTTAAGTCTCTGCTCCATCTTTGTCCCTGCATTTCTTTTAGACAGGACCAATTTTGATTCAGAAGTTTTGTAGGTGAGTTGGTGTCCCATCTCTACACTGGGGATCCTGTCTGGCTACTGGATGTTGTCTCTTTAGGTTCCATATGCCCACTGTTGATTGAGTATTTCAGCTAAGGTTAACTGCATTGTCTCCTGTGAGCCTCCCTTATCTCAGGTCTCTGGGACTTCCTAGAGATCCCTCCAACCCCTAGCAGCTGCATATTTCCATTTATTCTCCTGGCTCTCTGGTCCTCTTTCACACCTAATCCTGTCCCCCTTTCCTCTAGGCTTCCCCTCTCCCACTCAGGTCCCTTCTTTCCTCTACCTCCCATGATTATTTTGTTCCTCCTTCTAATGGGTGTACAGGCTGGTTTTGTGTGTCAACTTGACACAAATGGAGCTTCAGGTGAGGAAATGCCTCCATGAGATACAGCTATAAGCCATTTTCTCAATTAGTGATTGTCTTAGTCAGGGTTTCTATTCCTGGATAAAACATCATGACCAAGAAGCAGTTGTGGAGGAAAGGGTTTATTCAGCTTACACTTCCATACAGCTGTTCATCACCAAAGGAAGTCAAGACTAGAACTCAAGCAGGTCAGGAAGCAGGAGCTGATGCAGTAGCCATGGAGAGATATTCTTTTTTTTTAAATTTTTTTATTTTTAATTTAATTTTGTTTTCAATTTATTTTTTACACGCCATATTCCATTCCCCACCCCATCCATCCTTTACTGGCTTGCTTTTCCTGGCTTGCTCAGCCTGCTCTCTTTTAGAACCAAGACTACCAGCCCAGAGATGGTCCCACCCACAAGGGGCCTTTACCCCTTGATCACTAATTGAGAAAATGCCTTACAGTTGAATCTCATGGAGACATTTTCCCAACTGAAGCTCCTTTCTCTGTGATAACTTCAGCCTTTGTCAAGTTGACACACAAAACCAGCCAGTACAATTGACCCCTTGTTAACTTGACACACAAACACATCACTAGTAAGCCTCAACCCTTAGTTCTTACCCATCCCCAAGATCTAAACAACTTTAAAAGTCCCACAGTCTTTACATACTAAAAGTTCAATCCTTTAAAAATATCCAATATCCTTTAAAATTCAAAGTACTTTAAAATTCAAAGTCTCTTAACTGTGGGCTTCAGTAAAAAACTTCCTTCAAGAGGGGAAAATATCAGGGCACAGTCACAATCAAAAGCAAACTGTCCAATGTCTGGGATCCAACTCATGATCTTCTGGGCTCCTCCAAGGGCTTGGGTCACTTCTCAAGCCCTGTCCTGTGTAGCACATAGCTTTTCCTCTAGGCTCCAGATGCTTGTACTCCACTGCTGCTGCTGTTCTTGGTGGTCATCTCATGGTACTGGCATCTCCAAAACGCTGCTGTCTTCCACTATAACTTGGCTTCAACAATAGCCTCTCATAGGCTCTCTTCATGGTGCCAAGCCTCAACTCCTTTGCATGATCCCTTCAGTCCTGGGCCATCAATTGCAACTAAGGCTGCACCTTCACCAATGGCCTTCCATGACCTCTTACAGTGCTGAGCCTCAGCTGCTCTGCATGACCCCTTCATGCCTTCAAAACCAGTACCACCTGGGTAACTCTTACATATTACTAAGTCCAGCCACAGCACAGGGTAAAATCTTGGCTATCTCTGGAACACAGCCTCTGTGCTCTTAGAAAACACTTCCCAGAAGATGTCACCTCAATGATGCTGGTCTCTTCTTAATCACCTCTAATTTCTTAGCTCCAGCTAACCAGCATCGATAGTCCCAGTAATGCAAAGTTTTTGCTTTAGTAGTTCTGGTATCTTGTTAATCACAGATGATTCTTCAGCCGCAGCTAACCAGAATCACAGAATCTTCACAATCAAAATAGCAATGGCCCTGAAAAGTCTTTAATCTTCCCTCTGAAATTTCACAAGCCAGGCCTCCATCTTCTGCACTGTTCTCAACATTATCTTCCAAGCTCCTACACAACATCCCACAAAGTTCTTAACACCGAATAGATCTTCTAGCCTAAAGTTCCAAAGTCCTTCCACAGTCCTCCCCAAAACATGGTCAGGTTGTCATAGGAATACCCCATTATGCTGGCACCAATTTGTCTTAGTCAGGGTTTCTATTCCTGGATAAAATATCATGTCCAAGAAGCAAGTTGGGGAAGAAAGGGTTTATTCAGCTTACACTTCCATACAGCTGTTTATCACCAAAGGAAGTCAGGACTGGAACTCAAGCAAGTCAGGAAGCAGGAGCTGATGCAGAGGCCATGGAGGGATGTTCTTTACTGGCTTGCTTTCACTGGCTTGCTCAGTCTGCTCTCTTTTAGAACCAAGACTGCCAGCCCAGAGATGGTCCCACCCACAAGGGGCCTTTCCTCTCTTGATCACTTATTGAGAAAATGCCTTGTAGCTGGATCTCGTGGAGGCATTTTCCCAACTGAAGCTCCTTTCTCTGTGATAACTCCAGCCTGTGTCAAGTTGACACAAAACTAGCCAGTACAGTGATCAAGGGGGGAGGGCCTATTGTGGGTGGTGCCATCCCTGGGCTGGTAGTCTTGGGTTGAAATCAAGTTGAGCAAGGCAGAGGAAGTAAGTAAGTAACATTCCTCCATGGCTTCTGCATCAGCTCCTGCTTCCTGCCCTGCTTGAGTTCCAGTCCTGACTTCTTTTGGTGATGAACAGCAATGTGGAATTGTAAGCTAAATAAAACCTTTCCTCCACAACTTGCTTCTTGGTCATGATGTTTGTGCAGGAATAGAAACCATGACTAAGACAATGGGATTGAAGCATCTTCACTTGGGGCTTCCTACTTGTTTAAGATCTTTGGGTCTGTGGGGTGTATCATGGGTATTCTTAACTTTTGGGCTAATATTCACTTATCATTGAGTATATACTGTGCATTCCTTTTGGGTCTGGGTTACCTTACTCAAGATGATATTTTCTAGTTCCATCCATTTGCCAGCAAAATTCATGATGTTCTTGTTTTAAATAGTTGAGTAGTATTCCATTGTGTAAATTTACCACATATTCTGTACCCATTCTTCAGTTGAGGGACATCTGGGTTGCTTCCAGTTTCTGGTTATTAGAATAAAGCTGAACATAATGGAGCACTTGTCCTTGGGGTATGGTGAAGTATCATTTGGGTATATGTCCAGGAGTAGAATACTTGGGTCTTCAAGTAGAACTGTTTCCAATTTTCTGAGGAACCACCAGATTGATTTCCAGAGTGGTTAAACCAGGTTGCAATCCCTCCAGCAATGGAGGAGTGTTCCTCTCTCTCCATATCATTGTCAAGCATGTGCTGTCCCTCGTGTTTCTGATCTTAGCCATTCTGGTTGGTATATGGTAGAATCTCAGGGTTGTTTTGATTTCCATTTCCCTGATGACTAAGGGTGTTGAACATTTCTTTAATTGCTTCTCAGCCATTCAAGATTTTTCTGTTGAGAATTTTCTGTTTATCTCTGTACCTAATTTTCAATTGGGTTATTTGGTCTTTTCGAGGTTAGCTTCTTGAGTTCTTTATATATTTTGGATACTATCCATCTCTCAAATCCATCTCTCAAATGTAAGGTTAGTGAAGATAAAGATCTTTACAATCTGTGGCTATAGGCTGCCCCTTTGTCTTATTGACAGTGCCCTTTGTCTTACAGAAGCTTTCCAGTTTCCAGCCCTTTGTACTGAGATTATGACTGTCTTTGTTGCTGAGATGTATTTCTTGTAAAGGATAGAATGATGGATTCTTTTTACACATTCATTCTGTTAGCTTGTGCCTTTTTACTGGGGATTTGCATCTCTTGATATTGAGAGATAGTTTTGACTAATGTTTGTTACTTCCTGTTATTTTCATATCATGTTGGTAGTTGTGTGTGTGTGTATGTGTCTGTGTGTGTACGTTTCTCTTCTATTGGTTTTAATGATGTGAGATTATTTATTTCTTGTGTTTTCTTGAGTTTAGTTTGCCTCATTCGGTTGGAACTTTCCTTCTAGTATCTTCTGTAGGGGTGGGTGAGTGGTAAGATGTTGTTTAAATTTGGTTTTATCATGGAATATCTTGATTTCTCTATCTATGGTGATTGAAAGTTTTGCTGGGTATAGTAGTCTGGGTTGACATCTGTGATCTCTTAGGATCTGCAGGACCTCTATGCAGGCCCTTATAGCTTTTAGAGTCCCAGATGAGTTACTTGGCCTTTTTCCCTTGCTGCTTTCAAAATTCTTTTTTGATCTGTATAGTTAGTGTTTTGATTATTATATGATAGGAGGATTTTCTTTCTGATCCATTCTATTTGGTGTTATGTAGGCTTCTTGAACCTTTATATGCATCTTTATCTTTAGGTTAGGGAAAATTTCATCTATGATTTTGTTGAAGATTTTTCCTGGGCCTTTGGGCTAGGAATCTTCTATTCCTATTATTCTTAGGTTTGGTCTTTTCATAGTGTTTCATATTTCTTGGATGCTTTGTGTCAACTTTTTAGATTTTGCATTTCCTTTGACTGATATATTGATTTTTTTCTATCATATCTTCTATACCAGAGATTCTCTCTTCCATCTCCTGTATTCTATTGTTGATGCTTATGTCTGTAGTTTCTGTTTTTCTTTCCTAGGGTTTCCATCTTCAGGATTGGCTTAGTTTGTGTTTTCCTTATTGCTTCCATTTCCTTTTTCAGGTCTTGGACAGTTTTATTTATATCCCTCACCTGGTAGATTGTATTTACCCATATTTCTTTATATTTATTTGCTTCCTCTTTTAATACTTCTACCTATTTGAATGTATTTTTCTATATGAGATTTATTCTTGTTCTCTTTAAAAGCCTCTATCACTTTTTTTTTTTCAGAGCTAAGGACCAAACCCAGGACCTTCACTCTACCCTACCACTGAGCTAAATCCCCAACTCCCTTCCCCTGCTTTTTCACTATCACCTTTATAAGACTGGATTTAAGATTTTCTTCTTGTGCTTTGGTTTCATTAGGATTTCCAGGGTTTGTTGTAGCTGGATAGCTGGGCTCTGGTGGTGCCATATTGCCCTGGGTCTTGTTGACTGTGTTCTTACACTGTACTTTAGTCATCTGGTTTTTTCCTGGTGTTGCCTGGACAATCCTGCTGTTGGCATCAGGACTTCTCAGGAAGGTGGTGTAAGCCATGCGCCTGACAATGAAAATCATGGTACCATTCTCTGCTGACTATGCCTCAGGAAGACCCCACTCTGAAGTCTGTTTTGGGTGGACTCTACTCTTGTGTCTTAATCATCTGGGGTAGCAGGCACATCCAACTAGAATGATTGGTCTGGCAAAATTCTAAGCTGGTTAGTTTTGAGGCCTACAATTGTTTCCACAGGAAGGCATGATGCCCTTGTAGTCCCCCCAAATTCCTCCAGATCAGAGAGTAAGGCCAGAGCTAGACAATTGGGGTTTGAGGGATCTCATGGGTAACTTGCCTCTGTCTCCTACCAAAGAGGGCAATACTTTCTTAATGTCATTGGAAGTTTTCCTTTCTACTTGGTTGGAAAATGGGAAAAGGCTTTTAGACAGAACCAGATCTTTTTAAAGGTAGAGCCACTCCTGGCTTTGAGCCTTTGTTTTATACTATTATGTCTATTTAATTTCTTTTTCACCAGACAATAGATGTCCTTTTCCAAATTACTGACATGTATGTTCCCTAATCCTTGGGCCACTCTGATCAGTAGTGTCATTTTGTGTGAAGACAGCAGATTAAACTTATGATGGGTAGGTTAATTCTCATCTGTTAATGATCCTTGTGGGTCAGTGGTCTGTGAAAACTGGGTAGGTTCAACTGATTTGCATTTATCTCTGATTTCTAATGTTCTCTATAGAGGCTTTTGAAGCGAGCGCTGCTTCCCATGAGGCATTATGTCTTATTAGGAAGAAGAGAGACTTACAGCTCTCTGGGGACCTCTACATCTCATCTGATCATAGCCTCTCCCTAGATGTCATCTAGGTAGCAGGAACTTAAGGCTGAGCTGTCTGAGTGCCAAATTTCTATGGCACATCTGGAAGGCAAGTCTGCTTTTCTTTTACTTAAAAAACCAGGTAGATTTGAGGTCTTAAGTCTAAAACTGCAAAGGGGAGCAGATCTATCCTATTATTCCAGGGAGGCAGGGGTAGGTAATACTTGGCTTAGTGCTTTTCCTCGACTCAGAGAGAAACAGCATGAGTTCAGAGACTGTTTTTGCAACTGTGTGTTCAAAGCAGCAAAATTACATGAACTCTGCTGTGGCCTTAGTTTTGTCTTCAGGAGCTTTTTTATACATAATGATTGAATGTATTTTGAAAGAAAAAGGAGTAGTGCCATGAGGTACATAAAGTACTGGCTGGGAAGTGATGAGAAAGGAACAGCCTATGACTTAAGGAAGCTCACACTACAGCTAGACAGATGACTACATAGATAATTGTTCAGTGTGGTAAATGCTGTGATTCTAAAATGTCATGAGGTAAGAGGAACCACTGGCTATGAGGACCTATGGATGTCGGAGGTTGTGGAGTTCTTATCTCTGAGAAAAGAAAACAAGGAGTCTGGATAGGGACTTATGGTCTCAATTCCTGAAGTATGTGTTCTCTGCAGTGTGTCCCTTTTGGCCTGTAGGAAAGTAAATCATCTCACCAGTCTGAGCCTTGAAGGAAGAGAACTTTGTGATATGAATTGAAGTCATCTGGCTCCTACCCTCAGGTACCCTGGAATCTTGCTGTAGGAGAGCCTCTGGGGATGAGTACAGTCCTCAACTACTTTGGAATTGTCTGGCATGTACTAGGATAGTTTTCAAGACAGTCAGTGGCAGTGGCAGTCTGGATGATTTCCTGAGGAGATAGATAGATGTCTCTAGGTCAGGATGACCCAGAGCATGAGTGGGCACTTTAAAAGGATAACAGACCACTGACACTGGATGCATAAGCTTGGAGGAAATGAACATGCCAGCAAAGAAGAAAAGTGAGCATGGGTGGATTATGATGGTGTCATCAAATAGATGCATATAGACTGTGCGGACTTGGAGGAGAAACAGAATGAAGGTCACAGACTATCACTGTGTACAGGTTTGTTGTTCTTAAGGGATGTTGAATGTCAAGGCAGGTGTATCATGGACCTGTCTTCTGAAAGCACTAATGGATATGTGAGATATTGAAGAGCACCCTCCACCCCATAAACCAAGACAGGAAAATGAGTCGAGAGAAAGGCAAAGAAGGAAATCTTTAGTGGAAAGTACAGTAAAGATGTCAAAAGTATGAGAAAATCACCTAGCTTGGATATATCAACACTCTCCTGTCTGCCTCTTGTTGAACAATGAGTGGATTATTTTTGAGTTTATGAGAGGTTACCATTCTTTGATTTCACTCTGTAGCAAGGTCATTTGATCATAGGCTGAGACATTCTTAATGATTCCTTTTTGACTATAGGTGAAGTTCAAAGTCCCCAACACCCCTTTATATATTAGGAATATTCTCTGTCTTCAGCTTTACATTTTGTTCTCTTCACAATTACAATCATACACAATGCACTCAGACTTTCTCTGTCTCCTTGGTATGCTTTGATTATAATTATTAACTCCTTATCTTTTAATACTTAATTTAAGGTTTCCCGAAAAAGATTTATTTAAATTACTTATTTCATGAATTCTTATCATTTCAGATTATACCACCCACCTTGCTCCCTCATGGCTGATATACACAATGTGACTGAGTTCATTTTTTTGGGACTCTCTTCCAATCAAGAGGTTCAGAGAGTTTGCTTTGTGATATTTCTGCTCTTGTACATGGCCATTGTGCTTGGGAATCTTCTCATGGTGGTCACTGTGGTAGCCAGCAGAAGTCTTGGATCCCCCATGTACTTCTTCCTTGGCTACCTCTCCTTTGTAGAGATCTGCTATTCCTCCACAACAGCTCCCAAACTCATCTTGGATCTCCTAGCTGAAAAGAAATCCATATCCTTATGGGGATGCATGACACAGCTTTTCTTCATGCACTTCTTTGGTGGCGCTGAGATTTTTCTGCTCACAGTGATGGCCTATGACCGCTATGTGGCCATCTGCAAGCCCCTGCACTATAGTAGCATCATGAGCCGAAATGTGTGTGCAGTCCTCGTAGGAACAGCATGGATAGGAGGCTTTGTACATTCCTTTGCCCAGATCCTTCTCATCTTTCCTTTGCCCTTCTGTGGCCCCAATATCATCGATCATTATTTCTGTGACTTGCTTCCCGTGCTTAAACTTGCCTGCTCAGACACCTTCCTCATTGGTCTGCTGATTGTTGTCAATGGGGGAACACTGTCTGTGATCAGCTTTGTGGTCCTCTTAGCATCCTATGTGGTCATCTTGTTCCATCTAAGAACTCAGAGTGCTGAAGGACGGCGCAAAGCTCTCTCCACCTGTGGGTCCCATGTCACTGTGGTTATATTGTTCTTTGGTCCATGTGTCTTCATCTATTTGAGGCCTTCTGATACCCTACCTGTAGACAAGATGATAGCTGTGTTCTACACAGTGATAACTCCCCTACTCAATCCTCTCATCTACTCCCTGAGAAATGCAGAAGTGAAGAAAGCCATGAAGAGTCTATGGTTCAGGACAATGAAAGTAGATGAGAAATAGAGTCTGGATATTGGCTATTGGGTTTGGAATGGTGCTGAGTTCAAACTGAGGGGAAGGACTGCTCATTTAGCATTATTGTAGATCATAAATATCTTCTAAAATACTTGTAAATTAAGTCCTGTTATGAAAATACTGTTATGTAATTAGCTGTTTTAAATTGTGTGCATTCTTACTACTATCTATAATACTGTGGCAAGTATTTACAGCAGAATATTAGACTATATATATTTTGGGTTATATTCACTATGGTAATTTAAATATAACATGGGACAAAAGTATTTTTGCCCCAAGGAGTTAATTTGAACATTTTATCTTACAAATGCACTCCTGATAGAAACAAGTTCTTAATTTAAGAGAATATTTATTTGTTCTGGCTGAGAAATAAGAGTTAATAAGCTATCTTACTATATCTTGACAGATGCTTTTTAATTATAAAAGGAATCATGCACCTTCTCAAACACCTTTCATACAATTTCTTACAATGAACACTGCTAGAGATGTGATAATTTGATGGGACACAACTCCTCATATGCTGTACTGCAGAGACACACAACAACACCATTATTGTGCTACTCTTACAAAAACATATATCCTAAGTATAATTGTATAATAGGTTAGCAGAAAATTGAAGTTAAGGATGTTCTGCAGCATTACTGGCATTTGTTCACAAGTATAAAGAGCAAGAACAATTGAAAAATTGTTTCCCCTTCAAACTACTCTAAAGGATCAGCTGCATGGTGAGCAATAGATGCTGACAAAAAAAATCAACTCAGGGGCATATTTTGAGTTTTTGTCTCTCATTATGTTGTGCCAACTACTTTTTTCTTTCTTTTAAAAACATTTATTATATTTAAAATATATTTTAAAAATATATGTATAATATAATATGTTATGTGTAAGAAATATAATATATGATATATAAATTTGTAACATATAACATAATATATACATAATATACATGTAACATGAACAGGTAATATATAACATAAAATAATCTGTTATAATTCATAGTATGTTGTATGTAATATGTAATATATAATATATAATATAGTACACAATATATGACATATAATATGCCATAAATTATATAGTATAAATGTAATGTAAATATAAGTAAATTAGTGATATGCCTTCTTACTTTCAGAGCAATTGAACCTCACTAAGTACTCAGTAGTGTGTGTACATGTGTGTGTACCTGTGTGTAGAGACAAGAAGAATTCAAGCTTTGGTTGTAGTTCTTTATCCCATTCTATCAGCCTAGGTGTACTTATACAATCCCTTCCAAGCTCTTTTTGATATTGTGGGCTTTCAATCATTTTTTTCTTTTCTTTTTTTTTTAAACTTTTTATTAGATATTTTCTTTATTTACATTTCAAATGTTATCCCCTTTCCTGGTTTCCCCTCAGAAAATCCCCTATCCCCTCTCCCTCCCTCTGCCTTCCAACCCACCCACTCCTGCTTCTTGGCAAGAAAAAAAAAAGTTTGTTTTATTTTTTTACAAAAAAAGTTCATTATTCAAGGAAATTTGCTAATCCTTCTATATTTTTATATTAACAAAGACCCTATTTATCACTTCCAAAATAAATAACACTAATTTGTGTTACAGACAGCATTTCTTGACTTCCCAATAAAATATCATCCTAAGTGAGGTAACCCAATCACAAAAGAACACACATGATATGCACTCATTGTGTCTCTACATACATACATGTATACACACTACTGAGTACTTAATGAGGTTCAATTGCTCTGAAAGTAAGTGGATATTAGCCCAGAAGCTCAGAGTACCCAAGACACAATTTGCAAACCACATGAAATTCAAGAAGAAGGAAGACCAAAGTGTAGGTACTTCAATCTTTCTTAGAAGGGAGAACAAAATACACATGGAAGGAGTTAAAGAGACAAAGTTTGGAGTATATTCCCCTATAATACTGGGGACTTCACAGGACCAAGGGCCTCTCCTCTCATTGATGACCGACTAGGCCATCCTCTGCTACATATGCAGCTAAATCCATGAGTCTCACCATGTGTTTGCTTTGATTGGTTGTTTAGTCCCAGGGAGCTCTAGGGATACTGGTTAGTTTATATTGTTGTTCCTCCTATGGGGCTGCAAACCCCTTCAGCTCCTTGGATACTTTCTCTAGCTCCTTCATTGGGGACTCTGTGCTCAGTCCAATGGATGGCTGTGAACACTGGTAGAGCCTCTCAGGAAACAGCTGTATCAGGCTCCTGTCAGCAAGCTCTTGTTGGTATCTGCAATAATGTCTGGATTTGGTGGCTGTTTATGGGATGGATCCCCAGGGATGGAGTCTCTGGATGGTCATTCTTTCAGTCTCTGCTCCAAACTTTGTCTCTTTAACTCTTTCCATGCGTATTTTGTTCCCCCTTCTAAGAAGGATTGAAGTACCTACACTTTGGTCTTCCTTCTTCTTGAGTTTTATGTGGTTTGCAAATTGTATCTTGGGTATTCTGAGCCTCTGGGCTAATATCCACTTATCAGTGAGTACATATCATGAGTGATCTTTTGTGATTGGGTTACCTCACTTAGGATGATATTTTATTGGGAAGTCAAGAAATGTTGTCTGTAACACAAATTAGTGTTATTTATTTTGGAAGTGATAAATGAGGGTCTTTGTTAATATAAAAATATAGAAGGATTAGCAAATTTCCTTGAATAATGAACTTTTTTTGTAGCTTTGAAAATCAAATTTTAGTTTTCATGCAGTGTGGTGGAATGCTGATGGGAGGAGGTGATCTGGCCTTTGGTTTATAATTCTCAGAACTATGAAGAAGCAGATCATAGGAGGTGCATGTTGTGGATTGATCTTCTGCTTCTCACATTGTGGGTGGGTAGCTTCCACAACACCTATTGATTCAATAGAATCATTTATGAGCTTTATAAGTTTGAACAATTTTCTTCACCTTTCTGAATACTAGTTGTTTAATCTGTCAGTTAGGAATGTTTGTTGCTATGGGAGAATGTTACTTTTCCCTATATGAGCCATTGAAAAGCAAAACGATTAAGAAATGCAAATGCAGTAGACTGTTGCTTTGGAAATTGTACCTTCAGTTAGGGAGCTCTAGTCTTTCTGATGCTCCATCATCATATTCTCAGAATTTGTTAGGAAATGCTCATAATTATAATAATGAACAATTGGAAAACTCTTACAACGGATGTCAGAGTTGTAAAGAGAGCTGGGGTAGTTGTCCTACTATTTCTCCCTTGGTTATGCTCTCATCTTTACAATGAAGAGGACAAGATGAGCTTAAAGACTCAGAGGTAGTGAAAGCAAGTGTGTGATGTGGCTTGGATTTCCTTGACTGTACTTTTCCTGGAACTCACTGATATCATGGGCACATTGAGATGTGAGAGGCCAGGAGAGGCCACTTGGAGCCCCTTGAGGATGTCCTAGTGGCTTGGGATGTTGGATTCTTCTTTATCACTAACCTGAGACCAGAGGAGGGAAGACCTTTGGAGACATATCAACAGGGGCTAATCATGAGGGGCAAGTATAAAGCTTGACTTTCTAATTAGATTAATTAATTATAAAGATATCTCTTAACCCTGAAGAAAGCAAATGAGAAATTGACTTTTGCTGTTCTCAGAAACTCCCCAGACAGGGAACGCTCAGGGAATTCAGCTCTCTGTTCTAAATTTTTATCTCTCACACCTTAAAGATCCTTGGTGAGCAAACATTTTCAGCTTGCTTTTTATAGAGTGTAAGTAGAACACTACTTTTGTATTCTTCTGTCTCTTTCCTAATGAGATGATAGTTAAGAGCCGTAGTTGGCAGCATTAATGATATCTGCCCCCTTTGGGTAGATCAGATTTTGAGTCTGTTGCATTCACTTGACTTTTCCATGGATGGACAAACACTAGGGTGTGGACTTTCACACACTGGTACACTCCTTCTCTTGATTCCTTTTTCTCTTCCTCTCTTCATTCTCTAAGAAGATCTCATGTATCCAAGTCTGGTCTTGTATTTTGTAGGTAGTTAAGGATGTCCTTGAACTTCTGATCTTCCTGCCACCACCTCCAAGTCATGGGATTATAGGCATGTGCCACAAGACCCAGTCTTAGCGATGCTGGAGCTTTCTGCATGTTAGGTAAGCACTCTACCAAGTGAGAAGCGCACCCTGTCCCTACATTGTCTGATTTCATTGTTGGTATCCCTGCTTCACACGCTTCCACAAACAGAGAGACTTTCTCAGATTTGTTCTCTATCAGCTGAGAGGATGGCCTTGGATATCTTTTTGTTAGAGTGTTGCCTGTCTGGCTAAATTACAGAGTGAGAGTCAGCTTGCACCTTGACTCAGAGATGATTCTATAGTCAGTCATTTTTATGTGAGCTTCTGGTAACATGGCTCTCTAAGAATAATTTGTACTGTTAAATTTTGAAACTAACGGTTACTTTTTTTTTTTTTTGAAATATTCATTTAAGAAATTCAAAGGCACTGTCTAAGACTTTCTCATCCCTGACATTTTCCAGATGACATAAATGTATTAAGCTCATCTGACCCTGAATTGAGATAAGCCTATGTAGAACTCTGAATTTTGGGTCTGGAGATGGGATGCAGGGATTGAGTGCTTATATAGCATAATGAGGCATTTTGTTATCAACCTATTTGTCTATCTGTCTATCTATCTATCTATCTATCTATCTATCTATCTATCTATCTATCTATCTATCTATTCACTTTACATCATGATCATAGTCCCCCTCCAAGTCCATTTCTCTTCCCCATCCCTCCTTCTTTTCCTTTCAGAGAAGGGCAGGTCCCCTGCTCCATGGATGTGAGCCTGTCCTGGCACAGTAGGACTAAGTGTATGCTCTCCCTCTGAGGCCAGACAAGGCATCCCAGCTCAGGGAAAGGGATCCAAAGGCAGGCAACAGAGTCAGAGACAGCACACACTCCAATTGTTAGAGGATCTACATGAAGACCAAGCTTCACACCTGCTACATAGGTGTAGGGGGCCTATGTTTAACCCAAGCATAATCTTTGGTTGGTAGTTCAGGCTCTTTGAGCCCCCATGAAGGCATTGGTTATTAGCCACAGCACTACAAAAAGAAAAAGAGAGATAAACCCACATTTTCTGAAAAATAATCTTGAACCAAGATCTCCAAGTTTTAGGCTCATAAACACTAACATGTATTACATACATATTTCTTTGCCTACTTTGTTTTCAGATATGGTTAATTGAATACATTTTTTTTCTTGGAGTGACTATGAAAATTACCTCATTTTCAGAATATAAAAGATCTGGAAAATAAGATTAAGAATCAAAGCAACTAAATATTTCCAAGGTAAGTTCAGCCACTAAGTCTCTCTTGGAGTATGCTTAGAGTTACCTTCAAACAAATCATGTACTCTGAGACTCTGGTCAGTTTCCAGAACTCCTTCGTTGTTGCTGTGGCTTCCTAAAATACTTAGTAAGAGACAGAGGACTCAGGGATCACACCAATCTACTTACTATTATATACTGTTCTCAAATCGGTGTAGAGTGCTACAGAGGATATAAGCCATTTTCCAAGTGCTTTCAAAAACTTACAGTTTTGCTGGGGAAACCCGACGAATCTATGTCAAACATGTCAAACACTAATTCTTGGTGGCTAAGTGCTGATGATAAGCTCTTTGGTCCCCAACAAAAATCTTACAAAGGTGATTTCTCATGGCAAGAAACCTATCTGACTCCAGAAATATGCTTTCTCTGTCAGGATCACTAAGCTGTGGAGACAAGCTGTCTTAGTAGGCATTATATCACTGACAAATGGTCCACTGGAATAGGATCACTGTCATTGTTAATTTTCTTTCTGTTATTATTTAAACATTTTCTTTTTTGTTTGGATTTGCCTTTCCCCCACTCCCACTAGAAATGGTTCTTTTTCTCTCTTTCTGGTCAGCCTCCAGAATGGAGCCAGATTTGGGTCAGCACCAGAGGAAGTGTGGGTGAATGACATACTCTTGAGCAGAAGGTGTGATACCTTGTTTCATCCAAGTTCCATGCCATTCGCCACGAGATTTCTTGTCCCAGAATTTCCCTCAGTAGGATGAGAAACCCAAGAATATACTTCTAAAGCAACATCTTGGATTATTGAGTAAAAGAAAGTGGAGGAAGAGGCTCATGTGTCTGATTTTTCTAACCTTCCTGTGAAAAACTAGTTTTTCCCCTTCCTGGGGAAAAAATAGGAGAAAGGGAACAGTGAACCAGGGCAGCTGAATCAATGTCATCTTTTGAAACTGTCCAGTACATAAGGTTCTTAGATAGGAAATGTCACACAGGACATCACAAAGTAGGTGCTGGAATCATATGGATGATCTGTAAGGTTTTCAAGGAAGTTGTTTATTGGATCAGTTTAATTTAAAATTCTATGCTTATCTTTAATGTTTTATTAGCTTTAAATCCTACAGATGTCTAAGTAGTTTACTGTCTGAAAAGAATGTGCCCTTATCTTTAGGAGTCTTTTATTGTATCTCTAATAACTAAGAATTTAAAAAAATTGTGTAGACCTAATAATGTTGTCCATGTTTAGCTTCTCTGATGATCACATTATGAGATTCTCTCAAAAAAATTTTAAATTTCCTCTTAGAAGATGTTGGTTACTTTTTGTCGTTCTACTTAAAATCCATTTAGCATTTAGCTTTTTGAGATGATTTCATTGTACAGATACCTTACATATTATTAATTTTAAATTAAAGCCAACCTAATGCAACCTAACCCAAATAAAATCAGGGCTGGGAAGATGGGTTAGTTGGTTAAATGCTTGCCATGCAAGATTGAAGACCAGAATTTAATCCCCAGCAACCATATTACAAACAAGATGTGATGGTGCTTTATTCTAAGCAAAGTACTGAGGAGGCAGAGATAGGAGACTATCACAGATTTGCTTGCAAGTCAGCCTAGGAGGATTTCCAAGCCCTGTGACCCAGTGAGAGACACTGTCTCAAAAAAAAAAAAAATACAGATGGCACCTCTGAGGAATTTTACCTGGGAGTTCCCTCCTTACCTCCAAACATACCACATGTTCCCACTATTTCTGTGAATGAATTGGTGCGAGATTCTTGTACCAGAATCTTAGGATATTAGATTCCTAAAGGTGGTGCTAACTAAACTCATAAAGATGGTCTACCTGCATCCATTGTAAGAGTACTTTAGGGAACCCACTTTCACAAATGTCATGAACTGTGTGATAAGGTAAATAAAAGTATACTCAACTATGCTCTAATATTTTATACTTTGATTTTTATCATGTACAAGCTCAGGAGCCTGGTAAGTTTTTACCAATTGTAGAATAATTAGCGTTGAGAAATTCTATCACTAATTGGACTGCATTGATCTCCTCCCAGTCTAGATGGGACTATATCATCAGTTAAGTCATTATGAGTAGGAGATTCAGACAGACTTTTTGAAGACTGCAAACAACAGTCCAAGTATGAAATTTGTGACTTTGGGTATGTGGCTGAACCTAAGTCTCATGTTTCTTATCTCCAAAATAATCTCTAATTTCCCTTTGGAGTGCATCATGCATAACTTCTTTCCATTTGTGAGGCTAGAGTCTAGGAATTTCTATGCACTTATATCATTATAAAGTCAAATTGTAGCCTGAGAATAAGCTACAAAGTCCATGGAAGATGCCTTTCATCAATTCCGAGGGAATTCTGATTTTGCTTTCTGTGATTCCAGGCTTTTAGAAATTACTCTTAGAAGCATGGCAGCTGCAAGCAATGTTACAGAAATATTTTTCTTGGGCCTATCGCAGAATCAGCATGTGCAGAAGGTCATCTTTGTGATGTTTCTCCTGATGTACACAGCCATTGTGCTGGGCAATGGCCTTATTGTGGTGACTATCGTGGCCAGCAAAGGGCTTTCTTCCCCCATGTATTTCTTCCTCTGCTACTTGTCATTCGTAGAAGTCTGCTACTGTTCTGTCACAGCCCCCAAACTCATCTTCGACTCTTTGCTCAAGAGGAAAGCCATTTCTCTCCAGGGTTGCATCACACAAATATTTTTCCTTCATTTCTTTGGTGGCACTGAAATCTTCCTTCTGACAGTGATGGCCTATGACCGCTATGTGGCCATCTGCAAGCCTTTGCACTATGTCACTATCATGAACCGAAGAGTGTGTGGCCTCCTGGTGGGGGCAGCATGGAGTGGGGGTTTGCTGCATTCTGCTGGACAAACTTTTCTCATTTTCCAGCTACCTTTTTGTGGTCCCAACACCATTAACCACTACTTCTGTGATGTCCATCCGGTGTTGAAGCTGGCTTGCTCAGACACCTTCCTCATTAGCCTGTTAGTCATCATCAATGGTGGCTCCATCTCAGTGATCAGCTTTGCAGTGCTCTTGGCTTCTTATGTGGTCATTCTAAATTCTCTGAGGAGCCACACAGCAGAAGGACGACATAGGGCACTCTCTACTTGTGCCTCTCACCTGGCTGTGGTGGGTCTGTTTTTTATACCCTGCTCTTTTGTCTACATGAGACCCTGTGTCACCTTCCCTGTAGACAAGGTTGTGGCTGTGTTTTATACAGTTGTCACACCTCTCTTGAACCCCATTATTTACTCTTTCAGAAACACTGAGGTGAAAAATGCCATGAGGAGACTCGTGGGGAGGAAGGTGACTTGGGAAGAGAAATAGAAAATGTAGGCAAAAGACAGACAATAGAGATGGGAGTTTGGGGGTACCTCAGGTCACACTCAGTCTCTGCCTTGTTTGACAGTGCCTTTTTTTTGACATTTCCATTTCCTCATATTTCTGACAAAAAAAAAGAGTGAAGATATCTAGAATGGAGAAAGAGAGATAGTCTAGTGCCACAGTGGCCTTGTGGTAGATTGGCAAGTCTGGAGAAAGTGAACTTCTTCAGAACCCCAAGTCAGTCTGCAAAAGTTGAGGAGGAAGATAAAGAAAGGGTGGCAGTGCTCATTGCTTGGAACTTTGTTGGTATTAATATTTACCGATTAAATGAATGAATGAATAAATGCCAGTTATTGAAGATGAAACAATGATAGCAATTAATAGATTTTATATATATGCTACAGAAATATTACCTTGAAAGCTGAGAGTTTCCATTCACATGCTTAACCTGAAAGTTCTGTAGTAATATAATATAAACAGAATTCAAATCCTTGAGAAAATAACAAAATTGTGTTAAATGAATGACTATATGAAAAAAATAAACAAATACCACAGGTTCTAAGTATCTGTGAATAATTGGCTAGAAGTATTAAATTCAACAAAGATTAATCAGTGGCACAAATGTGAATAGGACCAGGACCATGTCAAATGCTTTCACCCCCTTCACTATTGTAGTGATAAAATGAGAGAGAGAGAGAGAGAGAGAGAGAGAGAGAGAGAGAGAATATAAATCTGTGACTCCAAAGGCAGAGTTTCTTCTGGGTATATAAATCAGTAGTTGTGAAAAAATAAAAAAAGTTCTCTTTCAGAGTATATCAGTACCTGAAAAAGAGTAATTCTGGATCCACTGTCAGAAGCATATTGGTAAAAGTAAGTAAAATCTTATTTAATATTGTCTTTGCACTGCTTTTTAAAAATACTTTCTCCATTTCAAACCTTCCTATGTAGTGACATACCCCACTATCTTTTTAAATGTATGGCCTCATTTTCTTGTTACATACACACACAAACACACAGACTCACTTATTCTAAAATGCTTAAATACAGTCTTCTGTATAATGTTACTTGTTTTTATATGTTTTCAGGCTGACCATTTGGTTTTGGATATCCAATTGGTGTGCCCTTCCTGTGGAAAGATTATTTCTCTCACTCTTAACATATCCTACTTGCCTGCAGTGCTTTGTCTAGGGTTGAGGTGTAGTGAGCTTTCCCTGTTCCATGCTAGCATATCTATTAGAGTCATCTTCAGGTTATGTTTAGGATGCTATAATGTTGAGAATTTAAGGACATAACTTCTGACATTTCTAGGAGACAATCTTATAGCAGAATTTCTGTTCCTCTAGTGCATACAATCTTCCAGATCTCCCTTCTACAATGATTCCTGAGCCTTAGATTGTTGTGTTGTAGATATATGAGTTGAAACTGTGTTTTGCAACTCTGAATTTTGCTTGGTTGTGGTTTTCTGTAATCGTCTGTATCTGTTGCCAAGAGAAGTTTCCTTCATGAGGGGTGAGAAATACACCTACATCTGTGGGTATTAGACAAATATTTAGAAAAGAAGCACTTAATGAGTAGTTCAATACTATGCCTATTTAACATAGGTTCCTCCCCAAGGCCTATGACCTACCTAGCTTTTTGCTATGTAAGTGATACCAGGAATGAGCTCCATCTTGTGGAGTGTTTCTTAAGTCCAAACAGAAGATGGTTGTTTACATTTATGCCACTATTGTACCAATGAGCAAATCTTGGAAGGGTAGTGGTTATTGTAGCTTTTGGGAGTCACAGCTGAGTATGGCCATTACTCTTCCCCCATCCCTGTCATGCCAGTAAGTGCATAGTATCTTATAGCACTGTAGAAGCTAGCTTGCAGGGATAAAGCTTCCATGTCAGGACAAGTTTTCCCCGTTTCATGACACAAGTATTTGGTGTCTTCAGCAACAGAATTTTACCATCTAGTCTGGAAGATAACTAATATAATGGCAATAACTTGATGTTTGGGGTGGGGTCAATGGGACCTTACTAAGCAGCAACTCAAAAAGAGGTTACCCATACACAGCAATTGGCTTTTTATTTGTAGCTGGCATAGTGTGACTTCTTTTATGTTTTTAAAAATATATGCATATATATATATTATGTAATGTATATTATGTGTATGTGTATGCATATGGTGTGTGTATTTTAAGCTGCTTCTACAGTAGTAGGTTTCCATATGGAATTTTCAAATGTCTTTAGTGTTAAGTTTTTACATTTACTAATATAAATAATCTGTTGAATGAATATATTAAAATTATTTTACCATTTTTCTTATGTGTGTTGGTTGTTTCTCTATTTTTTAATATATAGGTTCTTGTGTAAGCATTATCTTACATGAGAAAGGTTTCTCTAGCATATGTAGTTCAGTGTAAAATTGTTGTTGAATATTATACTTAATTGCTTTAAAAACTGACTGAACAAATATTCACTCCAACTAGCAATGGTTTGTGAGATTATATTGCTGTAGATACTTGTCAATACTTGTACCACCATGACTACTTTTCACAGTTTAAAGTGTATGTACAATGCATTTTCTTAGGATACCTGAGATGCCACAACAAGAATACTTGTTTGAAATAGCTCAAACACAAATATTTATTTCTTAGTGATTTGACAGCTCAAAGGGAGGGCTCCAGAAGATTAGATATCTGCTAATGGGTTGTTTCATGACACAAGGATTCAGATAGAATTATTTAAAAAGGGGGGACATAGATCTGGGTCAGAGTGAATCTATAGGCAACTTAGGTAGGTATTGAACTTTTTAAATGGTTGGTAAAATGTGACTGTGCACACAGGTTCTTCCAGACTTCCTTCACCTCTCTGTATTATCCCACCTGGCCAATGGCCAAGGCACATAAATATCTCTACATGTGGAAAGCAGAAGTCAGCGTTAGTAAACCTCCTCAGTTGCTATCTTTTTAAATCAAGTCAGGTTCTTTCACTGAACCTGGAGCTCATGGCTTTTGCAAGAGTGACTGACCATTGTGCTCCAGGGCTCTACCTTTTCCTACCCTAGTGTTGGAATTACAGATTTGTGATGTTTTAGTTTTAACTTGGGTTTCAGAGAGCTGAACTCTGGTCCTCATGTTTGTACTGCAGGCACTTCACTGAGTCACTTCCCAGCGCCCCTCTGTGACTTTTAACATGACTCTCATTTTACTTTGCTCTTGATTTTTGATTCATTTGTGAAATTGTTCTTTATACTTGATAAAAGGGTTTGATCTGAGCAAAAAGACAGGAAATTAAAAAAATCAACTTAAATTTTCTTTGGTAGGATTTTGGCAGCCACAACATATTCATATATTTTTTTATTTGGTCCTCTAAAAGTCTCTAGGGCAAGTGTTGACAACCTCATTATGCAAAAAGTGAAGCTGTGGAGTAGAATTCAAGAATTCACAGAAAGAGCTCAGCATGGAGATCGAAATATTTAAATACAACACATACTCTAAGCCCACAAAACCTTCACGCCCCCCCCCCCCAACTCTACCTCTACTCCCAAGAAGCTTACAATCATGTGGTAGGTCTAGGGCTCCACACAGATATAGTACAACCCTGAAAACTATAACTTTTGGTTAGAGTTTTAAGAGAACTTCACTTGAGTTAAGAATGCCTCACTTGGTGGATGTTCACAGCCATCCATTGGACTGAGCATAGGATCCCCTATGAAGGAGCTAGAGAAAGGACCCAAGAAGCTGAAGGGGTTTGCAGCCCTATAAGAAGGAAGAACAATATGAACTAAGCAGTACCACCAGAGCTCCCAGGGACTAAACCACCAATCAAAGAGCACACATGGTCGGACTTATGGCTAGCTGTATATGCAGCAGAGGATGGCCTAGTCAGACATCAATGGGAGGAGAGACCCTTTGTCCTATGATGGCTGTATGCTCCAGTGTGGGGGAATGCCAGGGCCAGAAAGCAGGAGTGGGTGGGTTGGTGAGCAGGGGGAGCGGGGGGGATGGGGGAGGGGAGTGGGGAGGGGATGGGGGAGGGTGTTCTTCGGAGGGGGAAGCAGGAAAGGGGTTAACATTTGAAATGCAAATAAAGAAAATATCCAAGAAAAATAAAAAAGAAGGCCTCACTCATATATCTAAGACTGAATTTTAAAGAATATCCTGCAGTGGGTTTCTGGGAACTTTTCAGACTGACAGATAAGGGAGGGAAGGAAACAGCACACTGCAAGGGTAGAGGGGGGAGGGGCACTATTGACAAATGATGGGCCTCACCCTACACAGCAGTAAACTATGTAAGTAAGAGAGCAATTAAATTAATAGTCCCAAAGAATAGTTTGTAGGAACATCTGATTCAGATACAAGTGTGAGCATCCCAGGAACCCACTACTTACTCTTGTTATCCTATATTGGGAGACATCTTTTGGCACTGAATACTTGATATGTGGAATTTAGGCCAACGCTATGTAGTGTCTGCACTGAAATAAGTCTAGAACAGGTAATTGACAGCTGTAGAGAACTGAGTGTTGCTTGGCATGGAAAGTTCACAAAGTTGGATATCAGACATGTTTTTTTCCCTTAAGATGAAATTCTGTTTTACTACCATTTGTGGAGAGTTAATGTTCATGGTGAAGGGTAGACTTACTTTTCAGTTTCATTACAATGATGGAATAATATGAGGTGTAGTAAAATTCTGACACATTCAAACAGACCAATTGCATGCAGTTATAATTTTCTCAGAAAAGAGAGTTGATCTGGACAAGAAGATGATTCTGTCAGGAAAGTACTTGCCATGTAAAATGAAGCCAAGACTACAGGAGTGGCAGGCAGCACATGCCTGTAACCTCAGTGATGGGAGGGCAGAGACAAGAGTGTAACCTCCCCCCAGGCCTGAAGCAGGCTGATTCAGACTGCTGCCACAGAAATGAGATCACCTGTGGTGTAGCCTTCCTACTTAGTAGGCTCTTTTGTTATGTCAACTGCCCCTGTACTACTCTGAAATCCATCCTCCACATTGCACATGGTAGTCTTCAGGCTGGACCCAGGCGCCCAGATTGGACTGTAGGTGGGGTGGGGGTGGGGGCCTACCCTTCTATATAAGCACAAACTCCCAATAAACTTTGGGACCTGATCAGCTTACGTTTTGTCTTGGCCTCCATATTCCTTTTGACCGGTCTCTCCTATACAGCTCCGGCCTCCCCATCAGGAACCCAGTTATCATAATCCGTTCGAGGCTTATACAGGAGGACCCAGGAAGCTCATTGGCCAGGCATTCTAGCCAATATGGTAAACTCCTGGCTTAATGAGAGACTCTGCCTCAAAAATAAGACACCAATGAGGATTTCTAACTTCCACATGCACACTTTTGTCTCTACTCACATGGAAACACCCATATACCTCACCACCACAAGTCATAAGCTGATGTCTTTTCTAACTTAATTATTCATCAAAGTGATTCTTCTCCATCATGATAATTATTAATTCCCACTTTAATTGTGTACTTGCAATGTAAATATGAGATTTGCTGTTTCTTCCTTATCCTTCGCAAGATCAGGCAGAGATGCTAAATGCTCAGTCTGTATATTTATTTATTTATTTATTTATTTATTTATTTATTTATTAATTATAAATCTATTATAAAGTAATGCTTATGAAGGTGTTGACTATTTCATGAAGTATAAAAATACAAATATGCAAGTGGTAAAAAAAAAAATCAAAACCTTTTTTTTACAGTTCCCACAGATGTTTAGTAAGAAACTTCAAGCTTGTCATCTGAGAGGCTGAACTTGAGCAACACTGAGCATACTCTAATTTCCATAGTGCTAATGATTTTCCAAAGTGATAAAAAATTACATAGAAAAACCAACATAAGCTGCTGGTCAGTATAAGTAGTAGTTAGAGCAATGTGAATTAAGGCTGGGCAGAGGCAGAGTGGACAAAAGTACTTGTGTGCAAGCATGAAGACCTAAGTTTGAATTCTCAGCTTTCATGTCAAGCAGCTGGGCATGGTTGTGTGAACACCTGTGAATCCAGAGTGGGGGAGGGAGAGGAGGAAGCAAAGACAACGGATTTGGGATTTGTTGGCTTCCAGCCTAGTTCCAGGTTCAGAGGAGACCCTGTTTCCGTGTAACAAGGTAGAAAGTGATAGGACAGGACACATGATTGCCCTCTCTGAAACTTGTCCCTGCACACACACACACACACACATACACACACACAGATACACACACACACAAACACAAACACACACACACAAACACACACACACATACACACACATACACACACATACACATACACACACATACACACACATACACACAAATAGTCATATTAATTATGATGTGTGAATTAAAACAAGAATGGTGAAATTTAGGAAAGTTCTTGATATTTATTATTGGCCAGAGTGAGAGAAATAGGTAAAATGTTTATTTTGGCATTAGCAGCTGGCAGAAAACAAAAAACTTGGCATGCTATTGGTTCTAGAAACCTCAAAGCCCACTCTATTTGACACACCTTCTTTAACAAGACCACATCTACTACAACAAGGACATACCTTCTAATCCTTCTCAAACAGTTGTACTCCCAGGTAACTAAATATTCAAATATATGAGGCAATGGAAGTCATTCTCATTCAAATCATCACAAATATCATTGGCTTCAATTCTCTAACCAAAACACACAGACTGACCAAATGGATTGAGAAACAAAATCCATTAGTCTGTTTCTTACAAGAAATGCATCTTTGTTTTAAGGACAGACACAACCATAAAAGAAAAGGATAGACAAAAGTACTCTGCTCAAATGGGACCAGAGAACAAGCAGGTTTTGCTATCCCTGAAATTAACAAAATGGACCTCAAGTGAAAACTAATAAGAAGAGAATAAAGACACTTCATCCCAATAAAGAGAANGCAACTTTATGAGGTCCCATTTGTCAATTCTTGATCTTACAGCACAAGCCATTGCTGTTCTATTCAGAAATTTTTCCCCAGTGCCCATATCTTCGAGGCTTTTCCCCACTTTCTCCTCTATAAGTTTCAGTGTCTCTGGTTTTATGTGGAGATCCTTCAACCACTTAGACTTGACCTTCGTACAAGGAGATAAGAATGGGTCAATTCCCAGTCTTCTACATGATAACCGCCAGTTGTGCCAGCACCATTTGTTGAAACTTGGATATTTTATTTATTTACATTTCCCAGTTTTTCCTCCACAAATCCCCTATCCCCTCTGTCTGCTTATATGAGGGTGCTTCTGCACCTATCCACCCACTCCTGTCTCACCTCCCTAGCATTCTTTACACTGGGGCATCGAGCCCTCACAGGACTAAGGGCCCCCCCTCCCATTGATGCCAGATAAGACTATCCTCTGCTACATATGGGGCTGGAGCCATGGGTCCCTCCATGTGTACTCTTTGGTTGGTGGTTTAGTCCCTGGGAACTCTGGGGGTGGGGGAGTCTGGTTGGTTGATATTGATGTTCTTCCTATGAGGCTGCAAACTCCTTCAACACCTTAACTAAATACTCCCTTCCCACCAAATACCAGACATGAGAAGCTCTCTTTTGAGTTGTTGGCCAGGGCTTTTCGAGTGATTCCCTCAAATAGTACAATGCTATTGCACTCATTTGCTCACCACCAGTAGAAGGTAAGTCCTTAGTGCTAAAGATTCCATGCTCTTCAGACACAGGTCTCAGAGACCTATGAGATGGAACTTATTTGAATGTCACTTTCCTGAGGACTAGCTTTTGTGCTACCAGAACACATCATGCTAGCTTCTAAGGGAGCAAAGCAATCAACAGTTCTACCCAGCTAGGACGCCTATGAACCACATCAATGACAAGCATGGCATGATGAGGCTGAAGGTGCAGTAATGGCATGAATAACTTGCTAGTAACCAACAGCTCTCTAATTAGACATAAGACTTGATCAACAAGAGAGAAACCATTCCTGGAATGGAAGCCTAGTTTACTACTCAGTGCTAATAAAATAATGGTAAATGGAGGAGAGTCTTCAGCCACCAATTTATTAAATTAGCACATTTTATAACAACAGTCTATAAACATTTGTCCTTATACTCACAGTCAAGTATAGCCTTCATCCATCATCAAGGACATTTCTCTTTGCAACAGAAAGAGAGCACTACAGAAAACCATCATCAACAAAATTGTAGCCACGGAGCCAAATCCCCAAACCAAAAACTAAACCAAACTAAGCTGAGTCTTCAAAGCCAAGCTAAACAAAGTCAAACCAAGCCAAACCAAACCAAACCAAACCAAACCAAACCAAACCAAACCAAAGACCAGAAGCGATGTTTACATTTATGCCACTATTGTACTTATGAGGAAATCTTTATAAAGCTAGTTGTGTTATTGTAGCTCTCAGGGGTCACAGCTGAGTAAGACTGCTACTCTTCTCCTGTCCCTGCCACCCCCAGTTAGAATGTATAGCAATATCTAGCACTGTCAAAGCTATCATGCTGTGATAAAGCTTCCATGTCAGAACAAATTCTCCACAGTCAATGGCACAGTATTAGTTGTCTTCAGCAATAGAGTTTTACCATCTAGTCTGGAGTATAACTAGTAGCAATGACAACGACTTGTAATGTTTGGTGTGGGGCCAATGGGACCTATCCAATCAGCAACTGAAAAAGAGGTTACCCATACACAACAATTGGCTTTTTATTTGATAACTGGTGGTATCTGTGAGAGGCATTGCCACCTTTTTATTGTGTGATTCCTCTTAAGCTTTTAAATATATAAGTATGTATGTGTGTGTATACATATATACATATATATGCATGCTATGTGTATGTAATGTATATAATGTATGTATTTAAGATGCTCTACAGTATAGGTTTCCATATGGCATTTTCAAATGTCTTTAGTGTCAAGTTTTCCCTCCCCACACACTCTCCTCTCCTCTGACTTCCCATCTCCCATCTCATTTACCCATTCTTGTACCATTGTTATGCCTGTCACCCCAACAAACTTCATGCTTTTCATCTGCTTTTTTCTAATTTCTGTACATGCTCCCATACTAGTTTCCTACTTTCTACACACACACACACACACACACACACACACACACACACACACACACGGAGAGAGAGACAAAATAAATGTCAACAAAATATTAAAAAGAAAAATTGCTTAAATATATGTAACTAACACATTGTTTTCTTCTTGCCTCTGATTTTATAAAATAGTGCCATTCAACCTGCATTCTTGTGTCATGAAACAGACTTGGAATTTTCACTTAACATGTTTCAAAGAGCCATACATATATTTCACCATTTACTATTATAAATAACTTGTTGACTGAATATATTATATTTATTTTACCATTTTCTTATGTATGAACTTGTTGAGTGAATATATTATATTTATTTTACCATTTTCTTAGTATTGGTTGCTTCTATATTTTTTTCATATATAGGTGCTCACATAAGCATTATCTTACATGAGGAAAGGTTTCTCTGGCATATGAAGTTCAGTGCAAAATTGTTGTCAAAAGCTTAATTGCTTTATGAAGTGATTGAATAATTATGCATTCCAACTAGTAATGGTTAAACTATAAATCATTTAAAGAGATTCGGTTGCTCTCTTCCCTTGCCAACACGTGTACCACCATGACTATTTTGTCAGTTTGAAATAGCTGAAACACAAATATTTATTTGTTACTGTTTTGAGAGCTTAAAGTTAGGTCTATCTAAAGATTAGATATCTGCTAAGGGGTTGTTTTGTGATACAAGGATGCAGGTTGAATTATTTGCCCAAAGGGAAAAGGTGGTAACAACGATCTGGGTGAGAGTAAATCTATAGGTTACTGATGAGGGTATTGAACTTTTTCTATGGATGCATAAGTGTGACTGTGCAAAGCTGTGACAGGTTCTTTCAGACTTCCTTCATCTCTCTATGTTATCCCACCTGGGCTATGGCCAAGACATGGCCTCAGAGGACTGTGGTGTTTAAATTACTGGTTCAGTGCCAATTTCCTTTAGCTTGGGAGGTGGAAGAGACTGCTTTCTTTTAAGAGTTGAGTCTTCATTCCAGACACCCAGGGAAGACACCTTCCACTTAGTCTGGTTTTCAGAACAGGAAGGAAAATAGAGTGATAGTATTCCTACTCTGGTTGGTCATCTGATAAATGACTGCATCCAAGTAGTCGAACACTGGGGTGCCAGAACTGGGATCTTTAGGGAGGAAGAGCAGCCATCCATTTCTCAAATTGTTTTCTTACTTCTGACTGAAGAGATCCAAGAAAGAAGGGACAGGATGTAGGGTAGCCATATGTGTGATGAGGCTGTGGCAGGTGCAACAGGAAGCATGTTGGGAACTGCTTATTTAGTCAGGGTTCAAAATTACAACTGGAATTTCAGAAAATTTCAAACCTTCTGTAAAAGGAAAAAAATACCATGCTTATGTCTTTCAATTTTCAACTTGGCCACACAAGTAAGTTTTTCTCTATTGTTGATAACTATTTTGATAAAATCAAAGTTTATATTTTTTTATATAATAGTGTAACAAAATAATCTCCTTGAAAATTGTGTATGTGTGTGTATGTGTGTATATGCTTGTATGTGTGCATGTACGTGTATATTTTTCTATGTGTGTATGAATATCTGTGCATGTGGAAAGCAGAGGTCGGTGTTAGAAATCTTCCTCAGTTGCTATCATTTTTGTCTAGTCAGGTTCTTTCACTGAACCTGGAGCTGATAGCTTTTGCAAGAGTGACTGACCATTGTGCTCCAGGGCTCTACCTTTTCCTTCCCTAGTGTTGGAATTACAGATGTGTGATGTTTTAGTTTTAACCTGGGTCTCAGAGAGCTGAACTCTGGTCCTCATGTTTGCACTGCAAGCACTTCACTGAGTCACTTCCCAGCTCCCCTCTTTGATTTTTAAAATGACTCTCAGTATACTTTTCTCTCTTTAGACTCATTTCTAAAATTGTCCTTTGTACTTGATATAAGGGTTTAAACTGAGAAAAAAGACAGAGAAGTTAATAACAATTTAAGTTGTCTTTGGAAAGATTTTGGTGGTCACAGTGAGTTCACATATTTTTTATTTGACCCTCTAAAACTCTCCAGGGCAAGTGTTGGCAACCTCATTATGCAAATGAAGAAGCTGTGGAGTTGCATTTAAGAATTCACTGAAACAGTTTAGCATGGAGATTGAAATGATCTAAATACAACACATGCTCTAAGTCCACAAAATATTCATTTGATTTCTCTACCCCACCCCCAACTCTGCTTCTCCTCCCCAGAAGCTTGAAACCATGTGGTAGGTCTAGGGCTCCACACAGATAGGTTACAACCCCTAAAACTCTAACTTTTGGTTGGAGTTTCAGGATAACTTCTCTTGAATTAAGAAGACCTCACTCATACATCTAGGACTGAAAATTAAAGATTATCATGTGGTTGGTTTCTGAGAACTTTGAAGACTGACAGACAAGGCAGGGAAGGAGAAGGCACACTGCAAGGGTGGGGGTGGGGCGGGAGGGGCACTACTGATGGATTATGGGTCTTACCCTACACAGTGCTGTGTCTGGCTGCATCCATTATAACAAACCAGTAAACTATACTAAATTTAGCAACTCTACTAAAGTGTAGCTTGTAGGAACATCTGATTCAGATACAAGTGTGAACATCTCGGGATCCCACTACTTACACTTGGTATCCTATATTGGGAACAGTTTTATGGCACTGAATAATTGATCTGTGGAATTTAAGCCAACTTTGTGTATAGTGTCTGCACTGAAATAAGTCTAGAATAGGTGATTGACAGCTGTTGAGAACTGGAGTGTTGCTTGGTATGGAAAGTTCACAAAGTTGGATATCAGGAATTTTTTTTCCCTTAAGATAAAATCCTATTTTACTACCATTTGTGGAAAGTTAATGTTCATGGTGAAGAGTAGACTTACTTTTCAGTTTCATTACAATGATGAAATAATATGAGGTGTAGTAAAATTCTGACACATTCAAACAAACCAATTGCATGCAGTTATAATTTTCTCAGAAAAGAGAGATTGATCTGGACAAGAAGATGGTTCTGTCAGGAAAGTACCTGCCAGGTAAAATGAAGCCTTATGTTTAATTGCCAAGAATACAGGAGTGGCAGCACATGCCTGTAACCTCAGTGATGGGAGGGCAGAGACAGGAGGACCCAGGGAGCTCATTGGCCAGGCATTCTAGCCAATTTGGTTTACTCCTGGTTTAGTGAGAGACTCTGCCTCAAAAATATGACACCCAATGAGGATTTTTAACTTCCACCTGCACACATTCATCCATACTTACATGCAAAGACCCATGCACATCAATAAGCTGATGTCTTTTCTAACTTAATCATCCAAGCGATATTTCTCCATTGTGATAATTATTATTCCCACTTCAAGAATATATTTACAATATAAATATGAGATTTGCTGTTTCTTCCTTATGGATCTTATGTAGCAAGATCATACAGAGATGCTAAACTCTCAGTCACATACTTATTTATTATAATTCTATTATTATGTAATGCTTATGATGGTGTTGACTATCTATTTCATCAAGTATAAAAACAGGAATATGCAAGTGGTAAAAAAGAAAACAAACAACCCAACTTTTTTTCACAGTTCCCACAGATGTTTGGTAAGAAACTTCAAGCTTGTCATCCGAGAGGCTGAACTTGAGCAACACTGAGCATACTCTAATTTCCATAGTACTAATGTTTTCCAAAGAGATAAGAAGTTACATAGAAAAACCAACATAAGCTGCTGGTCAGTATAAGTAGTAGTTAGAACAATATGAATTAAGGCTGGGCAGAGGCAGAGTGGATAAAAGCACTTGCTGTGCAAGCATGAAGACCTGAGTTTGAATTCTCAGTCTCATGTCAAGCAGCTGGGCATGGTTGTGTGAACATCTGTGAACCCAGAGTGGGGGAGGGAGAGGAGGAAGCAAAGACAATGGATTTGGGGTTTGTTGGTTTCCAGCCTAGTTCCAGGTTCAGAGGAGACCCTGTTTCAGTGTAACAAGGTGGTAAGTTATGGGACAGGACACATGATTGCCCTCTCTGAAGCTTGTGCAATGTGTATGCATACAAATAGTCATATTAACAATGATATGTGAATTCAAATAAGAATGATAAAATTTAGCTAAGTTCTTGATATTTCTTATTGGCAGGGTGAGAGAAATCTATATATTTTGGTATTAGCTATCTAAACTGGAAATGCCTCAAACATGTATATACTATTATTAAACATTACATATTATAACATCAATTGGAATAAAATTAAATGTATAGTATAATTTAAAAAGTAAAAGTGATAACAAACAAAAAAGATGCATGTAGAAGGATGAATAAAAATGCATTAGGAAGTAGTAGTTTTTTAAATTGTCAGATAAAGTAAAACTTCACGCCTCTCTCAATTGTTTTCTAAATTCTCCCTAATACTTTTGAGAAGCCATTCAGTCATTGCCATTGCCTTTCTGCCTTTCCCCTGAAGGCTCAGTTGATGTGTATCATTGCAAACATTAGGGCTCACTCCTTTCTTTTCCCTCTGTTCTTGGTCTTGTGTTCGTTAGTAACCTGGGTTCTGAGAAGAAATGGTGTAATCTAAGTGGGAGCTCACACTGGGAAGTCAGAAGGCCTGGGGGCTGTATTTATGACTTGGACTGGCTACTAAGTCATTCTGTGTCAAATTTCTAACATATAAGAAACACAAGAGTTTTGTAAGACTGTATTAGTCATGGGGGGTGCAGTCTCTAGATCAGTGGTTCTCCACCTGTGGGTTGAAACCCCTTCAGGGGGCTGCATATCATATATCTTGTATATTGGATAGTTACATTACAATTCATAACAGTAGCAAAATTATAGTTGTGAAATAGCAATGGAATAATTTTATTGTTGAAAGTCACCACAATATGAAGAACTGTATTAAATTGTTGCTGCATTAAACAGGTTGCAAACTCCTGCTTTAGAGGAATAGAACTAAGAGAATGTATCTCTCTCACATACACATAAATGCACACACACACACACACACACACACACACACACACACACACACACACACACAATGCTACAAGCCTAGTTTAGTTCAATCAACAATGGCTTTTAGCAAAGGGAGGTCCAAGAATTCAGCAGTTGTTCACTCCACAAGGCTGGATGTCTCAGTATATGCTAAAATTCTGAAGAAGTCGCTTCTGATGCTAGTGAAGGAATGAAGTTGCTAGTGAAAGAAAGAACAAGCAGGCAAATGAAGAACAGATTCCTTCTTCCATGTGGATCTTCCCACCTCAAAAGATCTGGATTAGAAGTGAGTGGGTCTTTCTACTTTAAATGATCTAATTAAGAGAGAGAGAGAAAAAAAACCCTCTTCACAGGTATGCTCAGTTATTTGAGTTATAGTTAATTACAGATGTAGTCAAGTTGACGGCTGAGAATAATCATTACAATCATAAGAATTCTCTCCTTGATGTACTTTTAGAGGGTAAACCTGGGCATTGACAGTTGAAGAGGCATCCTGTATCTCACACATTTGTGAGATTCTTTTGTCCATCTGTGAACAAGGTCACTTAGACTGTAATAGACTCCTAGGACAGAGGGGAGAATATTAAACTGCAGTTTCTCATTGCATTTCTCTCCTTGTGGGAACTTGCTTTAATCCCAGCTAAGACCTTCAATGAATGCACTGCTCAATCCTGGAGAAGGAACACCTAATGGCATGGAAGGAATCTAATTGATTTTATCAGTTGCCATGTAAGGATGTCAAAGAATTCTGGCAAGAAGGTCTTAATGCTTAATTTTTTTATTACGTTACCTAAATCTTTTGTTTTTAGTTTTCATTCATTTAGTATATATTTCATTAGGAGTCATTGAAGGCCTGCCAGTATGGATATTTTAATGCACAGAATCCCTTGTGCTTTCAAGATACACAATATAAAAAGAGCTAGAATGGAGATACAATCTGACTACTAAGGGAGCATAGCAGTTTTATAATATAGCTGGGTTAGGGGAAGGGATTAAATTCCTTACAAAGATGAATGGTATGTTTGATGCATAGTTTTGCAGGAAGCCACTAGAAGAGGAAGGTTATATAAGGCCGGGGTCAGTTGCCTGATACTGTATTTGAAAAATTATTACTAAATCAGGAAGTTTAAAGTAGTATAGTATGGTGCAGCTCATGAAAGTGTTCATGGAGCCAGGCGTGGTGGCGCACGCCATTAATCCCAGCACTCATGAGGCAGAGGCAGGCGGATTTCTGAGTTCGAGGCCAGCCTGGTCTACAAATGAGTTCCAGGACAGCCAGGGCTATACAGAGAAACCCTGTCTCAAAAAAACAACAACAACAAAAAAACCAAAAAAAAAAAAAAAGTGTTCATGGATGGAAGCTGAAGAACAATGTGGGTACACGTGCACTGCCAGCAGCAGCCTTAGGATGTGACCATAATGCTTACCTTTTATTCCAAAGGTAAAGAGAGCTTTAGGCAATTGAAATGGATAATGCTATGACTGGATGGTTGACTAATGTCAACATGATTGCCAGGATTTAGGTGAGCTATGAAGTAGAAAAGACTAACAATGATATTACTAGAGTATCAACTTATTTTGAGAATTTTTCTAGATTAAATGTTGAGCACAGTTGGTCTTTGGGAAAGGTTTGTGCACTCTCTCTCTCTTTCTCATGTGTGTATGTGTACGTGTATATCTATCTATCTATCTATCTATCTATCTATCTATCTATCTATCTACCTATCTATCTATATTTGTATGGTGTATACACACATGTATGTGTGTAGGTGTGTAGAAGCCAGAGGAACATGTCAGGTGTCCTAGTCTACCAGTCTCTATTTTCTTGAGGATGGTTTCTCACTGAACCTGTTAGGTTGGTAGCTAGAAAACCCCAACTTTGTATGTTTGAACCTTCAAACTCTTTTTAGAGTATCATGGAGTAGAGTTACAACATTGTATTTCAGAACATCATTACGAAACCTTTATGAGAACATTCTCTCCATTCCATTGTGATTTTTTTTAATGTTAAAATTTAAAATACGTTTCTGTGAATTCAATGCTATTGTTTAATATACACTAAAATAATCCTTAACTTTAAAAAGTTTTCAATTGTCTAAATATCAAAAAATACTCCCAAAACAAACCCACTTCTGGTGTAAAGATTGACTTTTTATTAATTATACCAAAATTAAAATTAACCCTTATTCTAACACTGAGAATTGAGATAACACAAGGAAGTCTACCTAGACCTGATTAATAAGGCTCTCCTGACCATCTTTAATATATATATAATTTCATTTTTTTGCTTTTTGAGACCCCTGATTTATCCTATTTTAATGATGTATATTAATGGATTGAAACACAAGGATAGAATGGATTTGGAGGCAGAAGACCTGTGCATTCATTCTAGAATTGTGTAGACCACAGGTTTTTGATCTCTTGTCAAGGAGGCACAGAGTAACATCTTAGTGAGTGAATACAGATACCTTCTTGCTGTGTGGATCAGTGATAACACCACCCACTCTATAGTAGCTTTTAATGAAAAACAGGAAGAATGGATGCCAGCTGTTCTGTAAGATTTGAATTAGTTCAGAAATCTGCCAGTAGGATTATTTTTTCCCAAAATACTAGGTTTCAAATACTCTAGTTCTTAGAGTTGACCTACTTACAGCTGTGGTTTTCTTTCAGTGAAGTTTTTCTCTTCACTGTACACTTTTTCTTTCACTGAACAGTTTTGTTCATTGTTTTTTTTTGTTTTGTGTTTCTTTTCTGGATAAAATATCTTAAAACCCAAATAACACCGAACTTCAAACTCCAGTGTTTACCCTCTTTCGTCATTTTAAGTCATTCTAAGAAGGAATTTGTTTTATTTCAAAAAAGTTGTTTGTAAAATAGTCTAAAAGATTTTATGGCTTCATTGACTTTCAACTCAACAGTGTATACCAGAACATTTTGCACCTATTTCTTTTATACAATTTACCTTATTATTATTTAAATATTATTTCTTTCAGGAGGCTTGAAGCAACTCAAGGAAAGACAATCATGCCATATTTAACCCCTGTTTTTTTGGTGTCAGAGTTTGAACATCAGGTTTCATGAATTCCAAACACACATTTTACCACTGCGTCACATCCCCCAGGGCAGTATTCTTCATCACATCAGTTCCTGCCCCTCAGCTGCTGCCCCTGCCCCACTTTGTAAGTGTTAGTAGTATCTGGAGAGACATTGGATGACTAGAAAAATCTGTGGGGTACAGTTGGAAAAAGCTGTTGTAATTTTGATTAGTTTTTATTGCTTTGTTTTTGAAACAAGGTGGCCAGGAGTTTCCAATTCTCTTGCCTATTCCTGTAAGGGCAGGGATTAAAGAATAGTCTTGGTACTTCTATTCTATAAAAACTGGTATTTGCGTAGCTTTATCACAGAGGCATATGTTGTTTTCAAGAACTATATTTTATTTCTTTTAGGAATTAGGTTGTTCTGTTTTATTTTATTTACAAAAAGGTAAAAAGCAATCTGATGAGTAAGATAGATTCCATTTTAACTTGTAAATTATGTTTTTTTCTTTTTTTTTTCTGGATATTTTCTTTATTTACATTTGAAATGTTATCCCTTTTCCTGGTCCTCCCACCCCTGAAACCTGTTACCCCTTCTCCCCTCTCCCTGCTTATAAGGGTGATCCTCCACCCACCCATCCACTCCTGACTCCCCACCTGCCCTGGCATTCCTCTACACTGTGGCATCAAGCCTTCACAGGACCAAGGGCCTCACCTCCTATTGATGCTCAACAAGGCCATCGTCTGCTACATACACAGCTGGAGCCAAGGGTCCCTCCATGTGTTCTCTTTGGTTGGTGATTTAGTCCCTGGAAGCTCTGGGGGGTCTGGTTGGTTGATATTGTTGTTCTTCCTATGGGAATGCAAACCCCTTCAGCTCCTTCAGTCCTTTCTCTAACCCATCCATAAGTACCCTGCTGTGGTTAAATTAAACTACACTGTAATTTATTAAGAGGGAGACTGAAAGTATTTTGACATAGTGAAGGCAATTAAATGTACTTATCAGTGCAAGAACACAGGAATGTTTATCAGTTATAAAGGTGGAAAATCTGGTATTTTATTATAAGAAAAAGAATAATACACATTTATTTATTTAGTTTGTTTAGGTAAAAGTTAGAGCCTGAGTACTGCATTATTTTCCATATTTTTTAAAGAAGATTATAACTCACCAGTTTTTCCCAGGCTGAGGTACTTTAAGCCTTACTGAGTTTGAATTCTCAAAGGTACTTCACATTAAAAATATTATTTTTGAATTACTTTACAACATATATTAAACTCTAGGTTTCTTATAAGGAAGCTTACTTTGACTAGTTTTAAAAAAATACAAAAAGTTTAAAAACAAAACTTGTCCTGTACCCCAGAATTTTTGTTCTATAAATTTTCAACTGCAATTCTAATATTTTATCTAATATAAAATCCAGTAGTTTTCTGTTCATACTTAATGTGATGTGCTCCTACTCGCATGTTCTGTAGAATGTAATATCTCAACTTTGGCATAGAAATATTTTCCTCACATGAACATATCCTACGTCACTGGTTGTTCCTTACCAGATGTTTAAAAAACAAAACCAGAAATACCACAAAGTGTTTCCCAAGAAAATTCCCGAGTACATGATTGTCATGTAGGGACTTCTAATCATTCTCAAATATGTCATTAAAATTTCCCATTTATCCAGGCCCTCCTTTTTCTCAGGAAAAGGGGAGGAAGAGAGGATGGAGAGGAGAAGGGAGAGGGGGGGGGGGAAGAAGGGAAGAAGAGGAAGCTGTGATCTGGTGTAAAGTAAATATCTTAATAAAAATAAAAAAAGAAATATTAACAAAGAAGAAATATTAACATTTTCTTAGGTTCAAGAATATAAAACTTTTATAGGGATACTGTCATTTTAAGTAAAACTTCAAGAACTCCATTTCAGTCTAATTGTCTTAAGAGTTTCCACTGATGAAAATAATGGAGAAGTCAAATTCTATGTGTGGAAAACTGAATGTTGATACAACTCTATTTTAGATTTAGAAAATTGGAAATATTGTATCTTTTTTATATCACTCAAGACTTGAAATCTAAGGGAAGATTGCTTAAGGCAGTTGGTGAAATTGATATATTGGTGCTCTGATATACCTTTAGGTAACATGTAACTTGCATCTTAATTCTTCACAAAGCAGGTGGTTTTGACCCATCTTTGAGTCTATCTGCACTGTCTTGAAGACATGTTTTCATTTTCCTTCTTAAGCTTGCTATTTCTTTTTCCAGTTTAATAATTCTTTCCACCTGTCCCCATAGGTCTTCTAAAGGCATAACTATTTTAAATTACATGGTCTAGTCGAGTTTCCTCAAAAGATTCCTTGACTTGAATTGCATAGACTTTATATGGGTACAAACATCAGTGGCTAGAATAGCATCTATTTTCAGTCATTGTGCTTGTACAAATATCAAAACAGTAGGCCTCAAAGAGCTTTGAAGAAGAAAAAGGTTCTCCTTCCTTCCTTCCTTCTTTCCTTCCTTCCTTCCTTCCTTCCTTCCTTCCTTCCTTCCTTCCTTCCTTCCTTCCTTCCTTCCTTCCTTCCTTCTTTCCTTCCTTCCATCTGTCTCTAACCAAGGTGAAGCTCTTTTCTTCTTTCAGGATGAAAGGGGAACTGCAGAAGCTGATGTTAAGGCACTTGGTTCAGGTGGCATCGATTTGTAGATACTTCTCTGGCCTAGCACTTAGTACCAGTTCCTGCCAGCTTTGAGGCAGGCTGTGTGGCAGGCAGGGCCAGTGGAAAGAAGGGCATGTGCCACACAGGGCATGCAGGAGGACCTACCTTCCCTTTCTTAATATTAAAAGGACATGTTTACTGGTCCAGGAGCTCCAGGCACCCATGGCCACCTTTACTTTCACTTCCAACTCAAAGGATCTGATGTATGTCTGTTAGCTGCCCTGAATGCAAAGATTGGAGGTGTTTTCCCCATCAACTAATTACTCTGAAACTCAGTTCAGCAGAGGTAGGCCTGCTACTGATAGGGATGCAGATGAAGAGAACTGTTGAAGATATTCTTATAATTGATTATTATTGTCTTTAAAAATAAAAAAAATGGGTTTGAGGATTGGGATGATGACAAAACATGAAAAGAGCAAGCATGAAAAGAAATTTCTGTATGAGTGTGAAGATCAGAATTCAGATTCCCAGTACTCCAGTAAAAGTTGGCAGATGTTGCAGACCAGCTGTATTTCCAGCATGCATGAGACAGACTCTGGTGTCTTTGGGGCAAGTTGTCTAGCCAGATAGCTATATCTGCAAGCTTTAGTTCTCACTCAGTGAGAGAGTATATGCCTCAATGTATAAGTAGCTGAGAAAGACCCCTGATGTCAGCCTCTGGCTTCTGCACACACATGCATGTACAACTACGCACACATGTCAACACCCAGATATGCATGCATCAAACCACAAAGACAGACACACACAGGCACACCCACACCCACAGACACCCCCCCTCCATGATGCATGATAAAAATGTACTGCTTCTTACATGCCCCAAAGCAAAAAAATACAATAGCTTGAGAAATATTTATTTTGTCTATTCCTTTATACTTCCCTGAAATAACTAACTGGAAATAACATGATTTATATTGCTAATGGGTCTTTGGGATTCAGAATTTAGAATAACTATACTTTGTAAAAACTGTTTCCTTCAGCCTCCAGTTACTTGAAACGTTTCAAAGAGTCAGTAAATGAATTTCTTTGGTAAGTCTCTGGATGCAGCTGAGAGTTCATGGATAGTCCACGTAATGTCACAGAATTTTTCATGCTGGGACTCTCCCAGAACCCCCAGGTGCAGAGGATGTTGTTTGGGCTTTTTCTGCTGGTCTTCCTGGTCTCTGTTGGGGGCAACCTGCTCATCATTATCACTATCAACTTCAGCCCCACCCTAGGTTCCCCTATGTACTTTTTCCTCTCATATCTGTCCTTTATTGATACTTGTTATTCCTCTTGTATGACACCTAAACTCATTGCTGACTCCCTGCATGAGGGAAAAGCCATCTCTTTTGAGGGCTGCTTGGCCCAGTTCTTTGTGGCTCATTTATTGGGAGGAACTGAGATCATTCTGCTCACAGTGATGGCCTATGACCGCTATGTGGCCATCTGCAAGCCCCTGCACTACACCACCACCATGACCAGGCATGTCTGTATTGTGCTGGTGGCAGTGGCTTGGCTGGGTGGCATCCTGCATTCAACAGCTCAGCTCTTTCTGGTCCTTCAGTTGCCCTTCTGTGGTCCCAATGTAATAAACCACTTTGTGTGTGACTTGTATCCTTTACTGGAGCTGGCCTGCACCGACACATATGTCATTGGCCTGCTGGTGGTGGCCAACAGTGGTGTAATTTGCCTGTTGAACTTCCTCATGCTGGCTGCCTCGTACATCGTCATCCTGCGCACTTTGAGGTCCCACAGTGCAGAGGGAAGACGGAAAGCTCTGTCTACCTGTGGGGCTCACTTCACCGTTGTTGCTTTGTTCTTTGTGCCCTGTATATTTATTTACATGAGACCATCATCCACTCTGTCCATAGACAAAATAGTAGCTGTCTTTTATTGTATTTTGACACCCATGTTCAACCCCCTGATTTATACTCTGAGAAATGCAGAGGTGAAAAATGCCATGAAGAATCTCTGGAGAAAATGAAGAATTGTGAATGGACGATGCAAGTTCCAGTTGGGGAAATAGATCATAGCTGTAAGAATTCACATTTTATATGGGGCCTAAGTGATTGTCAATAATCTCAGGCTAGAACTGCATGAATATTTGAAAATATGTAAAAATCCACAGTTTTCCCCAAACTCAAGAGTATAGAAGAGCAACCTTTGTCTTCCTCACCCATGTTTAAGAGGAAATCTCTCCCAACCTGGGATACTAAGAATGTGTGATGAGCAGAGTGGCTTTGTTGACACCTAGTGACTTGCTGCTCTACCTTGGATGCTGCACTGTGCATCGTTTTAGTCACTGATGCTTCACTCTGCATCTGTATTCCATCTACAGTAATAACAGAAGAAACGATAGCTTGGATATTGACAATGCAGCAAGTGAGCTTAGCATTGACAGCTCAAATTATGAAAGTACACAAAGCTTGTTTGTACCCAAATCAACATGGACATGATTACATAATATAAATGATATTTGAAATAGTGAAGTCTATTTCTACATAGTATATATAGGTGAGCCCTCATCACACACAAGTGATGAATGTTAATTCAGTGTATGGTATGATCCTTTAAAAAACTTATTTATTTATTTTTTATTTACATTCCAATCATTTTCCCCTCCTGGTCCTCCCTCACATAGTCCTTCCCTCTACCCCCCTCACCTTTTCTTCTGAGATGGTAAGCGCCTCCTCCTTCCACCTCCCCATTAGGAAACCACCTTGGTACATCAAGTCTCTGCAGGATTAGGTGCATTAGCAGCCCAGGGGTGGGGGGCTCAGATTCCACAGACAGGAAACAGCTTTAGAGAAAACACCTCCCCTCCAGTTTTGAGGGGGCACCAAAATCTAAACAAAATGGATGATTTTCTAGGCAGATATCATTTACCAAAGTTAAATCTAGATCAGGTAAATTATCTAAATAGTCCTATGACCCTTAAGAAAAATAGACAAAGTCATTAAAAATGATTCAACTAAAAACCACTCGGGTCCAGATGATTTTAGCACAGAATTCTACCAGGCTTTCAAAGAAGGGCTAATAGCAATACTCCTCAAACAATTCTACAAAAGAGAAACAGAAATAACACTGCCAAATCCATCCTATGAGGCCACAATTACATACCTGATACCTAAACAGCACAATGACTTAACAAAGAGAATTTCAGACCAATTTTGCTTCTGAATATCGTTGTAAAAATCCTCAATACATTTCTCACAAACTGAATCTAAGAACACATCAAAAATTTCATCCAGCTTGTTGAGTGCTCCGGTCAAACTGACCTGAGCAGCCAGGAGAACCTCTATTCTCCCCTTTCTCTGTCCACCCTCATCAGACCCGTGGGTCCTTAACCATACAGGTAAGCTTCCCTTCCCTTCCCCTATGCATCTTCCCTGATTGCTGGGTCCTCTGAGCAGCCTGCTATCCCAGGGCAACATTTTCACCTCTCCTCTCACCTTCATTAGACCTGCTGTTCCTGATTTATACAGGTAAGATTCCATTTCCTCATCCATCTTCCCAGATTCCTGAGTCCTCTGGGTATTCCAAGCTGCCCTGAGCAGTCTTTCTAGGCCAGTTGAACCTTCATTCTCCCTCCACATCTCTGCCCACATTCATCAGACCTAAAGCTCCAAAGGATACAGACCTGCTGAGGCAGAACCATATAGCTCGAGGATACCCATCTGTGGTCAGCTTTTGAGGCTGCTTCCAGAAATTTGGTAAGAATTTGTCATTGTGTGAGGACTCAGATAAGGATATTTGCATTTGGGCTAATACAAAGCTCAAGGTAAACTCAACCTAGGAATATGTGACATTCCTTTTATCTCGGTCATCCTGACCAGGAGGCTTTCTTTATTGCCTTGTTTGATTACTTTGTCTTTGATCTAAGGACTGACCCTATTCTTTGAAAGTACCTAGAATGGTATAAAAGCAGACTGAAGAAAAATAAACCTGCTTCAGCCTCAACACTGGCTGGAGTCCTGTTATATAATGTTGTCTAATTATCTTTTTCTTTTTAATCCTCCCTCCCTCCCTTGAGATCCTGTTGACTGACTGATCTGACTTGGTCACCCATCAGAGATCTGCCACACCAGAACAACCAAAGTGAACTCCAACTCTCAACACCTATTACAGCAGGAACATCCAGGGACTAAAACCATCCAGATGGCTAAAGGCACTTGAAAGAACATAATCAACAAAAGCTAAAACAATGACACCTTTAGAGCACAGGTACCTGATTACAGGTACCTGTTACTTTGGTCAACAATGTTATTTTATATAGCATATTCCTTGTATTGGAGGCCTCATTTGGTGATAAGAGATATCTAAGAGGATTTGGAAAAGAGAAAAATGTAATCAGAATATGTTGTAAAGGAAAAAAAAACTATTTTCAATAAAGGAAAATAGAAAATAATCAAGAGCAAGGAAAGAATGAAGATTTAAAAATAGTTATTTTTTAAATGAAAAAGAAAATCCAAGTAAATCTAGCAAGTGGGTGGTGATATGGATGCTGAATTCTGTCTGACCTTTCTGAATCAATAAACTAAATGATCTTCTTTCAAAAAAAGAAAAAAAAAAGAGAATAAAAGAAAGAAAGAAAGAAAGAAGAAGCAAGCTGGAGTAGCCATTCTAATACCTAATTAAATAAATTTTCAACTAACCTAAGTCAATCAAAAGAGGCAGGAAAGGATACTTCATATTCATCAAAGGAAAAATCTATCAAGATGATATCTCAATTCTGCACATCTATGCCCCAAACACAAGAGCACCCATATTTATAAAACAAACAAACAAACAAACAAACAAAAAAATCATTGCTAAAGCTTAAATTGTTGAACCACCCAAATTAATAGTGAGAGACATTACACCCCCACTCCAATTGAAAGGTCATCCAGACAAAAACTAAACAGAGAAATAATGAAACTAACAGATACAATAAATATTTCACCCAATTATAGAAGAATACACCTTCTTCTCTGCACCTCATGGATCCTTCTCCAAAATTGACTATATAGTCGGTCACAAAGCAAGCCTCAACAGATACAAAAACATTGAAATCACACCTTGTGTCTTATTAGACCACCATGCGCTAAAGCTGGACTTCAACAACAACAGAAACACTGGAAAACCTATGTACTCATGGACATTGAACAACTTTCTATTAAATAATCTCTGGGTCAGGGAAGAAGCTAAAGACTTTCTAGAATTCAATGAAAATGAAGGCACAACATACCCAAATTTATGGGACACAATGGAAGCAGTATTAAGAGGAAAGTTCATAGCATTAAATGGCTCCGTAAAGAAACAAGAAAGTTCTAATACCAGAATTTAAAAGTATACTTGAAAGCTCTAGAAAACAAAAAGGAGCAAGTACATCAAAGAGGAGGACAAGGTAGGAAATAATATCAATCCTGAAATCAATCAGTTGGAAATTAAGAGAACTAAGAGAACTATACAAAGAATTAATAAAAAGAAGAGCTGGTTCTTTGAGAAAATTAACAAGATAGACAAACCCTTAGCCAAACTACTCAAAAGACAAGAGGAATAGAACCAAAATAAACAGAATCAGAAATGGAAAGGGAGACATAACAACAGACACTGAAGAAATTAAAATAATCTTTAGGTCTTATTTCACAAAAATCAGAAAATCTTAAGATATGGATGATTTTCTAGACAGATACCACTTACCAAAGTTAAATCAAGATCAGATAAATATTTAAACAGCCGTACAACTCCCAAAGAAACAGAAGTAGTCATTAAAAGCCTCCCAACCAAAATGAAAAAAAAAAAAACCAAAAGCTAAAATTTTAGTGCACAATTCTACCAGATTTTCAAAGAACAGCTAATACCAACAGTCCTCAAACCTTTCTACAAAATAGAAACAGAAGGAACACTGTAATATTCATTCTATGAAGCCATAATCACCCTGATATCTAAAGCACACAAAAACTCAACATCAAAAGAAAACATCAGACCAATTTCTCTTGTGGACATTGATGCAAAAATACTTAATAAAATACTTGCAAACTGAATCCAGGAACACATCAAAAACATCATGCACCATGATCAAGTAGGGATACAGGGATAGTTCAATATATGAAAATTCATCAACATACTCTACCATATAAACAAGCTGAAAGAAAAAAAATATATGATCATCTCATTAGGTGCTGAAAAAAGCCTTTGATGAAATCCAACACACATTTACGTTAAAAATCTTAGAGAGATCTGAGACACAAGGTAGTACCTAAATATTAAAAAAAGCAATGCACAGCAAGCCAATAGCCAACATCAAACTTAATGAAGAGAAACTTAAGGCAATTACATTAAAATTACACAACAAGGCTGCTGATTCTCTCCCTATCTGTTTAATATAGTACTTGAAATTCTAGCCAGAAGAATAAGACAACTAAAGGAGATCAAGGATATACAAATTGGAAGGGGAGAAGTCAAAGATTTGCTATTTGTGAATGATATGATACTATATATATACATAAGCAATCCCCAAAATTCCACCAGAGAATTCCTACAGCTGATAAACAGCTTCAGCAAAGTGGCTGAATACAAAATTAACTCAAAGAAACCCTCTTTTAAACAAATGACAAATGTACTGAGAAAGAAATTATGGAAACAACACTCTTTACAATAGCCATGAATAATAGAAAATATCTTGGTGTAAGTCTAACCAACCAAGTGAAAGGTCTCCATGTCAAGAACTTCAAGTCCCTGAAGAAGCTGAAGAAGATATCAGAAAATGGAAAGATCTCCCATGCTCATGGGTAGCTAGGATTATCATAGTGAAAATGGTCAACTTATCAAAAGCAATCTACAAATTCAATGCGATACCCATCAAAACCCCAGTACAATTTTTCACAGTACTTTAAAGAGCAATTCTCAAATTCATATGGAAAACAAAAATGCAGGATAATCAAAATAATCCTAAACAATAAAAGTACTTCTGGAGGAATCACCATCCCTGTCTTCAAGCTGTACTAAGAACACTTGTGATAAAAATTGCATGGTACTGGTACAGAAACAAACATTTTGATCAATGGAATCAAATCAAAGAACCAGAAATAAACCTACATACCTATGGACACTTGGTTTTGACAAAGAAGCCAAAACCCTACAATGGAAAAAGGAAAAGCATCATCAACAGATGATACTGGTCTAAGTGAATGTCTAGGTGTAGAAGAATGAAAATAAATCTACATTTGTCACCTTGCATAAAACTCAAGTCTATGTAGATCAAGGACCTCAACTTAAAGTCAGATACACTAAATCTCATAGAAGAGAAAGTGGGAAGTACCCTTGAATCATTGGTACAGGAGACAATTTCCTGAACAGAATACCTATGGCTCAGGTTCAATTGATAAATGGGACCTCATGAAACTAAAAAGCCAAAGGACAAAGGCAAAGGACACCGTCAACAGGACAAAACGACAGCTCACAGATTTGGAAAGAATCTTCACCAACCCGACATCTGACAGAGACCTAATATCCAAACATTTATGTGAAAAGATCTCAAGATTTTAGACACCAGAAACCTAAATAAACCCTATTAAAATGAAATACAGAGCTGAACAGAGAATTCTCAACAGAGGAATTTCAAATGTCAGAGAAGGACTTAAAGACATATTCAAAGTTTTTAGTTATCAGGGAAATGCAAATCAAAACAATTCTGAGGTTCCATCTTACACACATCAGAACGCTAAGATCAAAAACTCAAATGAAAGCACATGCTGGCTAGGATGTGGCAAGAGGAGAACACTCTTCTATTGTTTCTAGGAATGAAATCTTGTACAATCACTTTGGAAATCAACTTGGCAGTTTCTCAGAAACCTGGTAATAGGTTTACTTCAAGACCCAGCTATACCACTCCTGAGCATATACCCCAAATCTCCTCCACTTTCCTACAAACATATTTGTTCAACTATGTTCATAGTAGCTTTATTCGTAATGGCCTAAAAATGGAAGCAACCCAGATGTCCTGCAACAGGTGGGAACAACAATATGAACTAATCAGTAGCCCCAGAGCTCGTGTCTCTAGCTGAATATGTAGCAGAAGATGGCCTAGTTGGCCATCATTGGGAAGAGAGGCCCCTTGGTCTTGCAAACTTTATATGCCCCAGTACAGGGGAACGCCAGGGCCAATAAGTGGGAGTGGGTGGGTAGGTGAGCAGGGCAGGGGGAGGGTATAGGGTACTTTGGGATAACATTTGAAATGTAAATTAAGAAAATATCTAATAAAAAGATTTTACCAAAAGAAAGAAAATGTGGTACACCTACATTATGGAATACTATTCAGCTATTAAAAAAAGGCATAATAAAAATTTCAGACAAATGGATAGACCTTGAGAATACCCTCCTAAGTGAGGTAACTCAGTCTGAAAAGGATATACATGGTATAATATTCACTGATAAGTGGACATTATCCCTAAAATACAGAATACTAATGCTATACTCCACAGACCCAAGGAAGCTAAACAAGAAGGAAAGCACAAAGGAGGATGGTTGAATTTCACTTAGAAGGGGGAATAAAATAGGCATAAGAGGCAAATGGAGGGAGAGAACTGGGTGGAAGAGGGGATAGGGAGGGAAATGGGGGCGGGGTTCAGGATTGGGTGTGGGGAGGGACAGGAGTGATGACCAAATGGCCAAGAGAATGAATGTAAATCTGCAGCTGACAGGTGTGGAGAGGTGTGGGCCATCTCTAGGAAGAGAAAGAGACCTGGAATTAGGGAGGCACCCAAGAGTCAATGGGGGTGATCTTAGTTGTGACTCACAGCACTGGGGATATGAAACCTGAAGAGGCCACCTCCTGTAGCCAGGCAGAAATCCTACTGGAGCATTAGTGACAGCAACACACCCACAAAACTTTTGACCCAAAATTTATCCTGTCTACAAGAAATGCAGGGACATGGGATGGAGCAGAGACTGAAGGAATGGCCAATCAATAACCAACCTAACTAGGGACCCATCCCACGGGCAAGCACCAGTTTCTGGTACTATTAATGATACTCTGTTATGATTGCAGAAAGGAGTCTAGCATGACTGTCCTAGGAGAGGCTCCACTCAGCAGCTGACTCAGATAGATACAGACACCCACAGCATCTACCACAGTGGATATAGCTTGGGGACTCTTATGGAAGAATAGGAAGAAAGATTGAGGGCCCTGAAGGGGATAGGGACTACTCAGGAAGACCAACAGAACCAACTAACCTAGACCTTTGGGGCTTTCAAAGTCTGAATCGCCAACAATAGAACATACATGGGCTGGACCTAGGCCTCCCATGCATGTATAGAGATATGCAGATGGTTGTCATGTGGGTCCCAAACAACTGGAACAGGGACTATCTCAAAAGCTGTTGCTTGTAAGTGTGATATGTTCTTCTAGCTGGGTTGCCTTTTCTGGCCTTAGTGGGACAGGATGTACTTAGCCTTGCAGAGACTTGAATGTGCCAGGGTTGTGGGATAACAAGGGACCTCTACCCACTCAGAGGAGAGAAGGAGGGGGAGATAGGGAAAAGATTGTGGGAAGAAGTGACGGATAGGGGAGAAGGCTATAAAGTGAACAAGCAAACACACAAACAAATAAGAAAATATGTTGCATCTTCACAAATTGGATTGGATTTATTTAATTATAACTTTTATGTTTTGATGTTTCTTGAGTGGTTAGTTGTTATCAAGACATATTACATGCTGGGCAGTGGTGGCACATGCCTTTAATCCAAGCACTTGAGAGGCAGAGGCAGACTTCTGAATTCGAGGCCAGCCTGGTCTAGTGAGTGAGTTCCAGGACAGCCAGGGCTACACAGAAAAACAAACAAACAAACAAACAAACAAACAAACAAGATAGATTAATTTTTATTAAAATTTATTCAGATAATTATGCAAATCCATCACAGTCATGTTTCTGCCTGCTCTACTTTATGATACTCAGAAATTACTATAATTTACTAAATGCACATATACTAAAATCTTTGAAAACTGCCACATAGTGTCCTCCTATCTCAACTACTTCAATGAGTAATTCCTAAATGCAAAGATGCCTCCTAAGATGTATGGTATCATTTTCCAAGTTGGCAAACCAACATTTAGGGAGTTCCACTCTTTCATCTGGAGAGATCTGATCCAGGAGCACATATCTCATTTAGTTGTCGTCATTAGTTCATTAACGGAAAAAAACCTTTTTGGTTTTTCTTTTTTGTTGACACCATGTTTGCTCATCTATTTATTTATTTTTTTTATTGAAGATATATTTTTTTATGGAAAAAGATCCACAAAGCTCAACCCTGGAATCATCATTAGAAATTCATTTCTTTGCTTTCTAAAAGTAAAAATTTAAATGTATTCATTTTGAGGATGAAGTTCTTAAGTGGGAACCTAGAGGGCGTCACTGGGAATACCCGTTGACTGCCAAGAGAGAGAAGAAGCTGCAGGAAACATAGAAGTTGGAGAGAGAGATGAGGAAGACTGGGGGAGAGACCATGACTTGAAGGGGAGGGATACCAAAAGGACAGCAGGAACAAAGACTATAAGCTTTACACAGGATGCTCCCATCAAAGGAGCAAAGAAATGATTGCAGAGAGAAATTGCACACTTCATCTGTAACTTCTCAATTCTTCATTTATGTGAGTACATAGTAGCTGTCAGACAGACCATAAGAGAGCATCCCATCCCATTGCAGGTGGTGTGAGCTACCATGTGGTTGCTGGGAATTGAACTCAGGACCTCTGGAAGAGCACTCAGTGCTTTTAACCTCTGAGCCATCTCTCCAGCCCTGTAACTTCTCAGTTCTTGGTACATCCATTGACAGTTTATAGCAGCACCAACCAGGTGAGTTTTGAGGTTTTCTAATACATAAAAATTATTTTTTCCTTGGAAGCTGAATTTCACTCTTGATTCCTCTGGTATGTAAGATGGAACTCTCACTACATTCTTACTCTCAAACAAAACCATACATTTCTTAATGCCACAAATATATGTGAGTACTAGATTTTTCTCAAAAAGGGATGTCAAAAAGGACCCTTGGGAGGGTCTAACATAAAATTTCAGCTTGTTTAGAAAGTAATAGTGTAAATGCTGGAACAAGGTAAACCTAACAATATATTTTACACACCCCTAAAATTTTGCATGTAGTTCTAAACACAAGCAGGCTTACATAGCACATTATCACTTTCTTCTAATGACAGAAAGTTGGTCTTACACACAGTTCTCCACATTATACTATGCTACATACAGCACCATAGACACATGCTCAATAAAGCAGCTGCAGAGACACAGCTGAAACTTGCTAATGAATAATCTTCTTTCTGAATGTACAGTTTAAAAAGAAACTTAAGCTTTAGGCTTTTTGTTGAAGGAATGTGCAAAGGAACCACAAACCTCCCACATGTTACTTCCTGGAGAACCCTAGACATGTTTTCCACAGTCAGACCTTACCTAAAACTGAATCTTATTGTGATCTTCCAAGGAACAAACGTCCTTAATGTTAGTGGTCATGTATTGTAATCACCTGCAAATTATACAAGAAACAATTCTGTGTGTTCACCATATAAAGGTACTTAGGATTCTTCTGGTTGAGGGACATTTGAATTTCAGGCTATAAAATGCTATCCAAGATTTATATGGTACCAATTATCCTCTAGTGTTCTAACATGGAGTTTTAGGAATGTGGTCTTACATATGCATACTATAGTGGCAACTATCTATCAGTCATTTAAACAAATTAAATTTTATTTTGTGTTTATATAAAAAAAGAATTTTCATTTTTCTCACATAATATGTCATTATTATGGTTTCCCTTCCCTCTACTCTTCCCAGTTCTTCCCTACCTTCTCTCTCATCCAGATTCACCCATCTTCAGTCTCTCATTTAAAAAAAAGTTGTTTTCTAAGGGATTTTAAGAAAATGAAACAAAAACTAACACATTGGAATAGAACAAAATACTCTCTCTCTCTCTCTCTCTCTCTCTCTCTCTCTCTATATATATATATATATATATATATATATATATATATATATATATATATATATACTCTTCATACTTTCATATAGTAAATGCCAGTAATGTTGCAGAATATCTTTCAATTCTATTTTTTCAAGCTATTAAACAATTATATTTAGGTATAATTAGGTTATATGTTTTGGTAAGAACATCACAGTAGTGTTATATGTCTCTGGAGCACATCATATGAGGATTTGTATTCCATTAATTTATCTCAGTACTAGTGATGGTCACTTTGGACATTTGTAGAAGAGGTGGTTAAGAAGGTGCTTGTTTCCTTTTATAATTAACAAGTATCTGTCATGATACAGTGTGATAGCTCATTAACTTATTTATTTCTCAGCCAAAATAAATAAATTGCTGAGGATCAGCCTCAGTTGTTTCAAGGGTCGGGTATGGGAGGATTGGATCAGTGCAAAATCAGAGTTTTAGGCAAGAATGCATGTGAAGGCTGACAGGTCACTCATTGCTGTTCTGAAGATGAACTTGGATACAGCTTTCAGGTCCTCTCTTTCTCTCTCTGTCCCTTTTTCTGTCTCTATCTCTGTCTCTCTCTTTCCCTCTCTGAGTTCACCTCTGTCTTTTATTGGTCACAGACTTCCTTGTTATGCAATAATACACAATCAAAAGCCTTTTCATTATTTTCCTCAAGGCCATTATTTTATCAAAACACCCCATGTAACAATGTCATCAACAAGCACAATGCACACATAAAGCCACAGTTCAGTGTCAGCAAAAGCAAGTTATTTATTAACCTTTAACTCTCAGAGAAACTTCAATATCACAGGTTGCTTCTCTAGTGATGCTCTTGATCCCTTTTCCAGAATTTTTTTCCTACCAGAATAGTATTGGAGGATAAAAATGGTACAGAAAAAAGCAAAACAGATAAGCATGCAGAAAAGAGCAACACCATCTGCATACTAGAAAGCGAGACATGCATTACTCAGGTTCATGGTGTTCCTGCAGGCAAAACTGTGCAGTGCAGCTGTGTTCACAGCCATGTCACACCCAACAATAAATAAATAAATAAATAAATAAATAAATAAATAAATAAATATTCTGTTAAATTAAGTATATGTTTCTATTAAGAGTGTACCTGTAAAACAAATTGTTCAAATTAAATCTATGGAGCAAAAATGTTTCTGCCTCATGTCATAAAAGTACCATAGAAAGTAAATTTAAACCAAAATAAGTATGGTCTAATATTCTGTGCCAAATATTTGCTACAGTATTATGGATAGTAGTAGAATGCAAACAATCTAAACTAGCTCATTTTGTAACAAAATGTTAATAACAGGACTTAATTTACAAGTGTTTTAAGATATTTATCAGCTACAATAATGCTAAATGAGCAGTCCCCTCCTTCAGTGCCCATCAGTTTGGACTCAGCACCATTCCAAACCCAATAGCCAATATCCAGACTCTATTTCTCATCTACTTTCATTGTCCTGAACCATAGACTCTTCATGGCTTTCTTCACTTCTGCATTTCTCAGGGAGTAGATGAGAGGGTTGAGTAGGGGAGTTATCACTGTGTAGAACACAGCTATCATCTTGTCTACAGGTAGGGTATCAGAAGGCCTCAAATAGATGAAGACACACGGACCAAAGAACAATATAACCACAGTGACATGGGACCCACAGGTGGAGAGAGCTTTGCGCCGTCCTTCAGCACTCTGAGTTCTTAGATGGAACAAGATGACCACATAGGATGCTAAGAGGACCACAAAGCTGATCACAGACAGAGTTCCTGCATTGGCAACAATCAGTAGGCCAATAAGAAAGGTGTCTGAGCAGGCAAGTTTAAGCAAAGGAAGCAAGTCACAGAAATAATGATCGATGATATTGGGGCCACAGAAGGGCAAAGGAAATATGAGAAGGATCTGGGCAAAGGAATGCACAAAGCCTCCTATCCATGCTGTTCCTACGAGGACTGCACACACATTTCGGTTCATGATGCTACTATAGTGCAGGGGCTTGCAGATGGCCACATAGCGGTCATAGGCCATCACTGTGAGCAGGAAAATCTCAGCGCCACCAAAGAAGTGCATGAAGAAAAGTTGTGTCATGCAGCCCCATACAGATATGGATTTCCTTTCAGCTAGGAGATCCAAGATGAGTTTGGGAGCTGTTGTGGAGGAGTAGCAGATCTCCACAAAGGAGAGGTAGCCAAGAAAGAAGTACATGGGGGATCCAAGACTTCTGGTGGCTACCACAGTGACCACCATGAGAAGATTCCCAAGCACAATGGCCATGTACAAGAGCAGAAATATCACAAAGCAAACTCTCTCCACCTCTTTGTTAGAAGAGAGTCCCAGAAAAATGAACTCAGTCACATTGTGTATGTCAGCCATGAGGGAGCTAGTTGGGTGGTATGATCTGAAATAATAAAAAAAAATTTCATGAAATAGGTAATTGAAATAAAATCTTTTGCAGAAAACCTTGATCCAAGTATTCAAAGATAAGGAGTTAATAATTAAAATAAGAGTATACCAAAAAGGCATAGAAAGTGTGAGTACATTTTATATAGCTTTAGTTGTTCAGAAAGTAACTAAATATAAAGCAGAAGACAAAGAATACCCCTGATATATGGAGGGGTGTTAGGGAGTTTGAACTTTACCTATAATTAATGAGGAATCATCAAGAATGTCTTAGCCTGTGACCATACTTGTAGAGAGTAGAGTCAAAGAGGGTTGACCAAAAATAAACTCAATAAATCCACTCATTTTTTAACATGGGGCAGCTATGAGAGTATTGTCATATCGAAGTTAGATGCTTTTCTAGTACTTTTGACATCATTACTGTGCTTTCCACTACAGATTTCTTTCTCTGCCTTTCTCCTGGATCATTTCCTATCTTCGTTTACAGTGGGGTGGGTTTAACCTCTCACATATACATTAATGCCTTCAGAAGACATGTCCGTGATAAACCTCATTTGACATTTAACATTCCTTAAGTGACCACAAGCCTATATACAGTCATAGTCTGTGACCTTCATTCTGTTTCTTCTCTAGCTTCACTGTCTGTAGTTTTCTACTTGATGAAACCATCATAGTTCAGACTGTACTCAATTTTCTTCTTTGCTGGCATGCTCATTTCCTTCAAACGTATGACCCCAGTGTCAGTAGTCTGTAATTCTTTTCATCCTCTCCTAGAGACATGCATATCTGGGTGTTCACATGTGTGTGCCCTTGTACATGCATGTAAGTGTAGAAGCCAGATGTTGACACCACATATCTGCAATTCCAACACTAGGTGAGAAATACATAAAGTCCTGGAGTTCCCTGTACAGTCCGTCTCACAAAAGCCAGCAGCTCCAATTTCAGTGAAAGAACTTTAATGGAGGAAGATTTTTAACACTGACATTTGTTTTCTACAGGCACAGGCATTCATACACACACACACACACACACACACACACACACACACACACAAACACACAAATACCACAATCATGCACAATTTTCAAAGAGATTATTTTGTTAGCTTACAATGTAAGAACAAATATAAAATTTGAATTTAGCAAAAAAGTTATCAACAATAAAGAAAAACTTACTTGTGTGGTCAGGTTGAAACTTGAAAGGCTTAACTAAGGTATAATTTGTCCTCTTGCTGAAGGTTTGAAATTTTCTAAAATTCCAGTTGTAATTTGAACTCTGACTAACATGCTTCCTGTTGCAACCACCACAGCGTCATCACACATACAGTTGCCTTACATTCTGGTCCCTTCTTTCCTGGCTCTCTTCAGTCAGAAATAAGAAGACAATTAGAGAAATAGATGGCTGTTCTTCCTACCTAAAGATCCCAGTTCTGACATTCCAATGTTTGACTTCTAGAATGAAGTCACTAACTCAATGTCTAACTTGAATAGGAATTATATCACTCTACTTTTCTTCCAGTTCTGAAAACCAGACTAAGGTGAAGGTGTCTTCCACAGGTATCTGAAATGAAGTCTCCACTCTTAAAGAAAAGGAATCTCTTAAAACTCCCAAGCTGGAGGAAGCTGGCACTGAACCAGTAATTTAAACATCACAGTCCTCTGTGGCCCTGTTTTTCCCATAGCTCACATGTGATAATACAGAGAGGTGGGCAATGTCTGGAAGAACCTGTGACCCCAGATTTCCCTTCTTTGCAGTCACACATTAGCATCCATATAAAAATTCAATACCCACTTCAGTTGACTATGGATTTCCACTCTCACCCAGATTTATGATCCCACCTTTTCCCTTTGAGCAAATAATTCAACCTGAATCCTTGTGTCATGAAGCACGCCCTTAGCAGATATCTAATCTTCTGGAGCCTTCCGTTTGAGCTGTTCCAACAATAACATGTAAATATTTGTGTTTGAGATATTTCAAACTAGTGTTCTTGTTGTAGCCTCTCAGGTAACCTAAGAATATGCGTTGTACCTACACTCGCCATAAATAGTCATTGTACATGTATTGTCAAGAGTGGACAGCAACAGAATCTCTCTAACTTTTGCTAGTTAGAGTCAATATTTGTTCAGTCACTTTTTAAAACAATTATGCATACCCTTTAGCAACAATTTTACACTGCACTGCATATTCTAGAGAAGCCTTTCCTCATGTAAGAGAAGGCTTCCACGAACACCTATATGTGAAAAATATAGAAAACACATTGAAATGTAAATGAAGAAAATATCTAATAAAAATGCAAAAAAACCCCATACCAAACAAACCAGTAAACGCAATTACCCATACAAATTAAAAAAAAAAAAAGAGGGAAGTAAATAATTAAGGAAGGCAAAGGAAGAGAGGGAGCGGTCTGGGTGTGAGAGAGGACAAAGGAGGCAGGATCAGGTATGGAGGGAGACAGTAGAGAGGCCCAGAGGGCCAGGAGAATGAATGGAAATATGTAGCTGTAAGTGGGTGGGGGCAGACACTTGAACTTCTAGAAAGTCTCAGAGACCTGGGAGATGAGAGACTCCCAGTACTCAATGGGGATAACCTTAGTTGAAATGCCCAACAGTGGGGGAGATGGAACCTAAAGAGACCACCTCCAGTAGATAGCAGGATCCACAGGGAGGGATGTGGTCACCAACCTGCCTTCAAACTCTTTGACCCAGAGTTGTTTCTTTCTAAAAGAAATGCAGAGATTGAAGGAAAGGCCATCCAGTGACCGGCCCAACTTGGGATCTATTGCTCCAAACCCTGACACTATTATTGATGCCATGTTGTGTTTGCAGACAGGAACCAAGCATAGCTCTCCTATAAGAGGCTCTACTAACAGCCAACTGAGACAGATGCAGATACCTACAGCCGATCACTGGACTGAGGTCAGGGACCCCTACGGAAGAGTTAGGGGAAGGATTGAAGGAGCTGACAGGGATGGCAACCTCATATGAAGACCAACAGTACCAAGTAACCTGGACCCTTTAGAGCTCTCAAAGACTAAGCCATCAGCCAAAGAGCATACATGGGCTGGTCCTTGGCCTCTGTTACATATATAGCAGAGAACTACCTTATTGGGAAAGGAAGTGCCTAATCCTGTAGAGACTTGCTGCCCCAGGGAGGGATGATGTGGTGGAGGGTTCTCTCATCAGGATCTCACATAGGATGCTTGAAGACTGAATTTAGTTGATAACCATGGTCAAGGAAGTTGGTTTATTTATTTGTTTGTTTGTTTTATATTCCTTTTGTGGAGGAAAATAACAGAAAGTGGAACACCCAATTAGATGAATCAACCTTTCCTGTGTACTGTGTAATGATACCTTTCCTGGTTTCATTAACTATACAATTATACTGTTTAATATGTAGGGAAAGTAACATGCATTTGCAATTTTATTTTCTGTGGTACAGTAACTTTAACAATCTACACAAAACATGATACTTATGTTAATTTGCTATAATAGAGTGTTAACCTATTGCTGATATTAAAAACATGTTGAAACAACATATTGCCCAGTGATGCAAAATTCTGCTCCTTATTATTTTTGTATCTAGACATAAATAAGTATCTATTTACATGTGTCAAAATAGTAACAGCTCTCAACGCTGTGGTTGGGTTCTATTTTACTGGGTAATTTAAAAAAATTTGTTCTCTCATATATCCCAACCACGTTTTCCCCTTTTTTGTCCCCTCCCAGTTCCTTCCCCTACCTCCTCTTGCCTCCTGATCCACTCCTCTTCCCCTCCTTTCCCTTCAGAAATGGGCAGGTCTCCCAGAGATACCAACCAAAAATGGCATATCAAATTGCAATAACACTAGGCACTTCCCTTCATATTAAGGCAGGACAAGGAAACCCAGTAGGAAGAAAGGGGTCCCAACTGCAGGCAGCCCCTGCTTCCAGTGTTAGGAGTCCCACAAGAAGACCAAGCTATACAACAATAACATATATGCAGAGGGCCTAGGTCATATCCATGCCAGCACCTTGATTGTTGGTTAAGTCTCTATGAGCCTTTATGGACCCAAGTTAATTGATTCTGTGGGTTTTCTTGTGGGGTCTTTGTACCCTCTAGATCCTACAGGCCTTCCTTTCTCTCTTCTGCTGGATTCCTTGAGATCCATCTAATGTGGGTCTCTGCATTTGTTTCCATCAGTTCCTGGATGAAGCCTTTCCAATGATGATTATGCTAGGCTTCTGACTATGATCATAGCAGAATATCATTTATTTTATTGCCATCTATATATTATCTATCATCTATCTATCTATCTATCTATCTATCTATCTATCTATCTATCTATCTATCTATCTATCTATCTATCTGTCTATCCATTTATTTGACAGTCATGTTTGGTTCTATCCTAGATGTCTGATATATCCAGTCTCTGGGTTCTGGTTCTTTGGTTGGTGTGAGGGGTGGACTCCTTCTCATGTCACAAGTCTCAAGCTAGAGCAGTCATTGGTTGACCACTCCCACAATTTCTGCTTGACTTTTACCCCAGCACATCTTACAGGTAGGACAAATTGTACTACTTGGTGAAAATTAAATTATATTATCTATTACCTTTTGTTTATAAGGAATGCCATTTATTGTCCAAACTAATGAAGGTATGTGCAAACAAGGTATGATGGCAGGGAAGTTGCACATATGAACTTACAATGTAGGAGCACGCACAATAACTAAGCATGCTGAAATCGGAAAAAAATCCTACCATTGATCTGGAAGGTGGGTACTAGCTCCTACCCCTAGCTAAGGAGGGCAGAAGTGGAACCAGTTACCTAAATATAACATACTCAACCATATAATGGTACATCTATATGTTTTCAGGTTAGACTACTTGGCACCAGACAACCAGTGGTGTGCTCTCTCCTGGACAGCATCAGCTCTTTTGCTCTCAATTTTCCTAGGGTGCCTTGCTGTAGCGTTGAGGCCTTATGGGCTTTACTCTGTCCATTTTGGCATGCCTTTTTATGTTTTCCTTGTTTGGCTTATGTTTAGGCAGTCATTTTGGTGAGACTTTATAGATATAGGTTTTGATGTTACTAGGAGACACAATCTCCCAGCAAACTTCCTGATCTTCTGCCTCTTACAATCTATCTGCCCACTCTTTTGCAATGTTCCTTGAGACTTAAGTATCAGAACTCTTTGTAGATGCACTCAGTGGGACTGTTCTCCACAACTCTACGTTTTGATTAGCTATGGTTTTCTGCAGTGGTCACTATCTGTTGCAAAGAGATGTTTCCTGGATGAGAGTTGAGGAATGCTCTCATCTCTAGTATAAGGACAAATGTTTATGGATTGTTGGTAGGGATTATGTTGGTTTAGTACATTAGTGGTTATAGATTCTCCTTCAATAATCATTCCTTCACTAGCACTGAGTAGTTAGCAAGATTTTCAGTACCAGAAATGTTTTCTCTTTTATTGAGCAAGTCTTAAAGAGCTTAAAGACCTCCCCATTTCCCCCATTTCTCTTATCAGACCATGCACTTCTCCTTTACCCTCCCCCTTCTTCTGTATTTACTTCCCCCTTCTACTTATATAATTGGATCAGTTTCCCTGATCCAATTACTTAATATCCATTATTCTCTTTTCTATTTTCTCCTGATCCTTCCTATCCCATTAATAGTTTCACTTTATTTTCATAGTTTTGTACTTACAACACGCTATATACTCACATCTGAAGATTTGGACCTAGGATCCTCCGTTGAGAGAGAATACACTTTGTCTTTCTGGGTTTGAGTTACCTCACTCAAAATGAAATTTTTTTCTAGTTCTATTTACCTATAAAGTTCGATTGTTTTCTTTATACTTGAATAGTTTTCCATAGTGCATGTGTACCATATTTTCATTGTTCATTCATTGGTTGTAGAACATTTAGGTTGTTTACATTTTCTAGCTACTGTTAATAGAGCAGCAATAAGCATGGCTAAACAAGTATCTATAGTGTAGTATGTTGAGGCTTTTGGGCATATGCCAAGGAGTGGTATATTTAGGTCATATGGTAGATTTATCTTCAGCGTTTAGAGAATGTTCTACACTGATTTCTATAGTGGCTGTGCTAGTTTGGAGTTCTACCAACAGTGAATGACAATTCTCTTTATGTCTCACCTCTTCCAGCTTTTGTTTTTAGTTCATCTTTGCCATTATGATTGGGGTAAGATGAAATCTCAGAGTTGTTTTGATTTGCATTGCCATGTTATGAACAATAAACATTTTTTAGATATTTCTTAGTTATTATTAATTATTATTTCTATGAATACTATCATTGTTATTTATTATTATTTTGAGAACTTTCTATTCAGGTTCCAGGCTTATTTTTTGAGTTAGTCATTAAAAATCATTGTTTTTTGAGTTCTTTATATATTCTGGATATTAATCCTCTGTCAGATATATGTCTGTCAGATTCTCTCCCAATCTGTGGGTTGCCCCTTTACCTACTTGATTATTTCTTTAACTTTACAGTTTTATGAAGTCCTACTTGTCAATTGGTGGACTTAGTTCTTGGGTAAGTGGGTCCCTACTCCAAAAGTACTTTCTTATACTTACACCATGAAGGGTACTGACTATGTTTTCTTCAAGATGTTTCAGGCTTTTTTTTCTTAGATCAATTTAAAGTTAATTTTTGTGTAAGATGGTAGATACCATCTAATTTAATTCTTCTGCATGTGGACATCCCATTTTCCCAGTACCATTTGTTAAAGATAACATCAGATTATCCTTGTTATATATTTCTAGTCACAATAGAGTAAAGCAATGCTGCATTCCAACAAATGATAGTGCAGAAGGGCTTTTTCATTGCTTTAATTATTGAATTTCTTCAGAATTATCTAGATTTCTCATACTTGCAGAATTTTCCATGCTATTCATGGCCCTTGTTTGAATAATAAATTGAAATGCTAAGATATTCATTCATAAATAAGGTTAAGATGTAGTAGACTCTTAGTCACTTCAAGACCCACCTCTTTTTGTCTCTAAAACCCAACACTACCAATAGGACACTATGACAAAATTCTTTTTCTTTATGCTTTTATATATTTAAATTTTAAGATAAGTAATAATATTATGTGTTTTCTTTGATGTCTGCTTATTTAGGCCCAGCATTGGGCTTGTGAGATGTACTCAGGTTATATGAACCTCTAATTCATGTATTTTATTGCTCTACTCATTATGTGCAAGTGTTATATAGGATTTTGGTAGATGCCTGGGTTATTTCCTGGGGGATAGAAGTGGTGGAGGCGTAATTCCAACTCAAGTTGTTCTGACTTTACTTCCCTTAATCTTTTTAGCATAACATGGAGTAGAGATGTAGATATTGGGCAGTGACTTTTGTTTCTTAGCTGTGTAGAGTGGGGATGGAAAAGATGATACCTGCAGGGGCCTGGTCCCTGTGTTTAGAACAGGAAGTTTAACAAATGATGGTGATTTTGTTCCTTCTCTTTTGGTGATCACCTAAAAATTCTGATCACCAATATGAGAATTTGAAATATGCTAACTTTCCTTCTTGGCAATTTGTGGACTCTCTCTCTAGACACTAGAAGGATGTGAGAGATCTTAAGAGACAAACTAAAATTTCTTCCTTAGGAGAGCAAACTGTATTCACAGGGATTAATTAAATGATGGCCTCCACACTGTCCCAACTTGTGACCAGAAAGAAGCTGCTTCTCATCTGGCTCCAGCAGTTGATCCTGTGGGGGTGGGGTGATCGTCCTCCGAGAGGCAGAGAGCACATGGGGCTAATAACCTTATAAATAACCCTTTTCAGTAGAAGGGAAAAAGTTTTTTTTTTTTTTTTTTCTGAGACTCTGTGCATGGAAATTTTTTGCATAAAGCAGACTGACCAAGCCACTTAACCCTTCTGTGAAACTTTTCTCCTTGGCCATTAGCAGTAGTGCCTCCTGACTTGCCAAAGCCAGATGAAGCAGAAAGCTGAAGGCTGTGGCTATCTGAACAGGGCACAGCATGATACGAGGACAGACCTAGGATCCAGTCATGTTTCTGCTTCATACCTCTCACACAGCGTTGAAACAACTGCTCTCCTGAATCTCAAATCCATCAGGATGAGATTTTAAAAGTTATGTCTTCAGCAAATGAAAGGGGAGTGGCAATGCAGTGGATTCGTAGCCTTTTGTGAATGAATGATTGGCCTTTTGTGAATGAATGATTGACCTTTTGGACCTCAAATTTACTTTACTAGTAGCAGGAAGTTTTCAGCTCAGACAAATTTTGTTACTTGGTAACAACTATAATGTGCTTTGCATCAATATAAAAATTGCTTAACTCTCATCAAAAATTAAAACAGATAGGAGACTGTAAATTTGAGATTACATGTCCAGGCTAGCCTTGATGACCCTTGATGGACTTTTCCAGGTTCACCAGTCCATGATGTGGGGATGTGAGAAAACTGTGGAGCTCCTGTGGTGTGTGCAGATTCAATCAATGTAAGTTTTATTTCTTTAGAGACAGGATCTTGCTATGTTGTCCCTCTGGCTTGGTACTTCTCATCATGCAGCTCAGACTAACCTTGAACTCACAGAAAGCTCCTGTCTTAACATCTAGGATACCATGTTATAGGCATGTATCACTAAGCCTGGCTTATAATCTAGTTTTAAAACAAAAGACAAGAGCGTCCAGAATAAAAATGCCCTGGAGCATTTTTAGTAGAATTCTCATGTTATATAGAATAGTTTTATATATAATTCAAACAGGAGAGTTTTTTAAAAATAGTTTTTAATAAATACCTTTTCTACAGTCACAAATAAGAATCAGAGAGACAAGTCACCATATCATTTTTATTTTGTAGCATATTAATTTACCATTTATATTTTATAATATTCAGTTGTATTTTATTTCAGTATGAAAATAAAGATTAGGAAATTTTTCACATTTCATATTTATAAATTTAAAATGCTAGTCTGCGGACTGTCTTAGTTCCTTAAACCACAAAAAGAATTGTCCATGATCTAGCTGCTAGTGATAATCACAGATAGTAATTATTAGATATTTACCTATTAATTATTAGATATTTATCAGTTTCAGGTCCTTATATACACACAACTTACCCTGCTTTCATGTCCTTGCTGCTACATTAGGTTGTTCCAGAACTCTTTTATTTAAAATCTTAGCCCAGTTTTGAACATGGATATAATTGCAAGCATGTCTTATTTTATAGACAAAAACCACTAAGGCTTTGAGAAATTGAACATTATTCATTGTTACATTGAGAATGATTGCCAATGGCATGCATCAAATATAGAAGTATTAACTGACAATATCATATAGCCCAGCCCACAGACACTGTGGCAGGATTGCCTGGGGGGGGGGGGGGAAGGCTCAGATCTGCCACTAATTTGCTATTTGTATTTCTCAAAAGAAAACCACAAAGGAAACACAAAATGCAGTAAAACTGCTCAGGACTAGCCCAAAGTCGTTGAATGCAGTGTCTCGTTTTCTGTGTGTACAAGGTGAGAACTTACTCCGTGGGGATGACGTAAGAGTGAAATGAGCTGATATATATTGCAAAGCACTTGAGGCGGGTCATGCTGGTTTGATCTGCATTGCTGCTGCCTGAGCTTTTGGCTAGAAAAGTTTGCTACATCAGACATGTAACTTGTAGAAACTCATATTTACCTCCTTGCAATAAAGCATAGACAGCAAAGAGAGATGATTCCTGATTAGCACATTTATTTTCCTTGCAGGATTTCTTATAGCTGGCTGTCTCTTTCTGACATTCTATGGTTTTTCCCTTAGTTCTTGTACTAAATATTATATATCTTTAGCAAGTGGGAAATTTTAACTATTCAAAAAGTCTTGTACTTCTAGGTAAGAGAGTTGTGAAGGTCTACTGACAGGTTTCTTGAAACAAAAGCTGCTGTGGTCTAATATCATCAGGAGCATAGGAAGTATGTAGGAATGTTCTGATACATTAGACTGTCATTGATAGTCTGTTAGCATCTGAGCTGGGTAATGTAGTTCCTGTCTGAATTCTCAACTCTAGGAAGGCTGAGACAAAAGGTTTGTATGTAGCCTGGGCTGTGTTGTAAGATCCTATCTCTGAAAACCAAAGCAAAGAAAAAAGCAGAGCATCACAGAATGCCTGATATTTCTGTCCTATAAATTGTTTTACATGATGAATAGAGATGATTGTGTAATACAGTGACACTTACCTTTTTAAATGCCAAGCTTGTCTTGTAGTCAGTAGAGGAAGTTGCAGCCTTTAGTTAGGTGGATTTTAGTAAGATCAAAGACAAGCAAAACCCAGAAGAATGTAAACCATGTAAAGGGTTTTTTGTGAGTGTGTGGGATGTGGTAAATTAGGTTGGCTTCTTAGACATGATCCTGTCCAAGGCCTGGGGCGGGGGAGAACAGGAGTAAATGAGCAGATAAGAAGAGAAAACCATGAAAGTCTCCAACTATAACACATCTGGTTTCTCTCAATCTACTTCAGTTCCTCCTCTTCCTCCTCTTCCTCTTCTTATTTCTCCTCCTCCCCTTCCTCTTCCCTCTCCCCTCCCCTTCCTCCTATTCCTCTACTTCATCTCTTCTTATTTTCTTCAAATTACATTATATTGACCCTGAATATGGTCAGAAGTACATCTCATTTGGAATTAGAAAAATTATCGACTATTAAAGGGTTGATCACAGTTGTAAACAAAGAAGCTGAGATCATGAGTTATTTGCAGCTAATAACTAGTGCTCCATGAAGCAAAGGGCATGTGAGGATATTTATGAGATAATGGAATAAGTTAGTATAAAATTTCTGGAAAAAAGCATGCTAAGAGGAGAGTGAAGTATTCAAAGGAAACCTTGCAACATTTTCCATCTCCTGGAGTTAATTTTCTTGTATATATTCTGTTCACTTTATAGGCGACACTTCAACTACATATTCAGTATCCCTGGAGTCTATGGAAATACCACAAAATATTACAGAGTTTTTTATGCTGGGACTTTCTCAGAGTCCAGAGATCCAGAGAATTCTCTTTGTGGTCTTCTTGGTTATCTATACAGTCACAGTTTGTGGCAACATGCTCATTGTGGTCACTGTTACCTTCAGCTCCAGCCTGGCTTCTCCCATGTATTTCTTTCTTTCCAATCTATCCTTTATTGACACCTGCTATTCCTCTTCTTTGGCTCCTAAACTCATTGCTGATTCCTTGTATGAGGGGACAACTCTTTCTTATGAGGGCTGCATGGCCCAGCTCTTTGGAGCTCATTTCCTGGGAGGTGTTGAGATCATTCTGCTCACTGTGATGGCCTATGACCGCTATGTGGCCATCTGCAAACCTCTGCACTATACCACCACCATGACTAGGCACCTTTGTGTGGTGCTGGTGGTGGTGGCTTGGCTGGGTGGCTTTCTGCATTCATTGGTTCAGATCCTTCTGATTTTTCAGTTGCCTTTCTGTGGACCCAATGTGATAAACCACTTTGTATGTGACTTGTATCCTTTACTAGAGCTGGCCTGCACCAACACATATGTCATTGGCCTGCTGGTGGTGGCCAACAGTGGTGTGATTTGCCTGCTGAATTTTCTCATGCTGGCTGCCTCGTACATTGTTATCTTGCACTCCTTGCGGTCCCACAGTGCAGAGGGGAGACGGAAAGCTCTGTCTACCTGTGGGGCTCACTTCACTGTGGTTACTATGTTTTTTGTGCCCTGTATATTTAGTTATATGCGTCCATCGACTACTTTACCTATAGATAAAAACATGGCAGTGTTTTATGGTATTCTTACACCCATGTTGAATCCACTCATTTATACTCTGAGAAATGAAGAAGTGAAAGATGCCATGAGAAAGCTCTTCACACGCTCAGAAGCTGTAGGTGCCTGAATGGTAAAGAAGGTAACAACAGTGACTATTTCTTCAAGTGAAACAACTGAAGCTTGTTTTTTTCACTACCACACAACACCTTATTCCATGTATCCTCCAGCTTTCATAGTTTACTGTGTTTTTACTTAAGTTGCACAGCTTTATTATAGACTAGCTGTACAGATAAATCTGATCTGAATTATCATTATTACTTGTTTAGAAATAAGGAAACTTATTTTTCTTATACATCCTAAAGGATTTTTTGTGTTCTGAAATATTTTACTGAAAAGGATTTATATTTTTTACTTTTGAATTATGTGTGTGTGTACAGGAGTGTATGTGAGTGTAGCTGCCTACTGAGGAGGTTAGAGGTGTTGGATCTCTTTGGAGCTATAGATGGCCATGAGCTGCCTAACATGGGTGCTAGGAATTGGGTCAGTCCTATGCAAGAACAGTACAAGCTCTGAACAGATGTATCGTCTCTCTGGTCCTTTGTCATCTCTCTGGTCCTTTGTCATCTCTCTGGTCCTTTGTCATCTCTCTGGTCCTTTGTCACCTCTCTGGTCCTTTGTCATCTCTCTGGTCCTTTGTCACCTCTCTGGTCCTTTGTCAACTCTCTGGTCCTTTGTCATCTCTCTGGTACTTTGTCATCTCTCTGGTCCTTTGTCATCTCTCTGGTCCTTTGTCATCTCTCTGGTCCTTGTGTCTTTGAAATTTAAAGGCAGACTTGTGTTTATTCCATCATTTTCTTGTTTTACAAAGTTTGATTCTATGCTTTGCAAATTTTCACTCTTCGAGATTGTGTAGGTTCCATACTTTATAACAAATTTTCCTTTGTTTGATGCATAATCTGTGGTGCAGTATATTGTAACATATAGACCTTTCTCTTTTGGAGTATATGCTAGGTAAAAGTTTCTCCATCAGCCCCAAGTCTCATAATATAAAACAATAAGTTATAAATTAATAAAGCTATTCCCCATTATCAGGAAAAATATAAAATATTTGGCTCCAAGAATTAATAAAAGCAGAAGCTTTCTGTAGAATTGTCATCGCTTTATTCTTAAACTTATATATCTAATAAACTAGCAGCTGGAAAGTTTTAAGGCCAAATACATGCTATCTGTTACTTTTTCTCATTTTTATATTAACTATATGATGTGAAATATATACATCATATATGATATGTATCAATTATATATGATGCACTATCACACATTTTAATGTATACTGATTATATATAGTTAATTTTATTTTATAAATTAATGCTGTAAGTGGAGTTTTTGCATTCAATGGAGGTTCATGTAAATTGTGCACAACTGGAAATTTAGATTTAGACCTACAAGAGAATTAGATTTAGCCCTACAAGAGAAGCCAATTGGGGGAAAAACTCTATTCTTGTTTCATTTGACCATAAAGATAAATTCCAGATGAAAATATACTACATCTGAGAATTACTATTGGAAGATTATTAGAAGATGATGTTTGAGAATACATTCATATCCTAGGCTAGAGAAAAATTTCTGAGGTGAGACAAAAAGGGATTAAGAAATATGACTACTTAATATATAAAATATTTTCAATGATAAAACACAAAAGCAAGTTACAATATTCACAATCTATTTTGCAACCAACAAATGGAACACAAATAATAATTATCCAGGGAAAAAAGTGAGGTTAACCAATAGAGAATCAGTCAAATATGGAAAGAAGAACTTATAGTTTAAATATACATTGGCAAATAGCCCCAATATCAGCTTAAAATTAGACACATGACAATGTCAGTGCTGCCAAAGATGAGAACTCTGCTAGTGACATAGTTTGTACAGAAAACCATTTGGAGGAATTTATTAAGCATAGAAGTTAAGCTGTTTTATTTATTCACAGGTATTTCTTTTATTTAGAAAACCTCCTCATAAATATATTCACCACAGAATTACTTTTTTGTAATAAATAGTAGATGTTTTGTTACAAGACAGAAATACATCAGTAGGGGAATGCTAAGACCAGGCTGGGTTACATAGCCAGAACAAAAAACAAAAACAAATTGAGCAAAGAAATGAACAAAGAAATGAAGTGGTGTGTGAGTGTGTGTGTGTGTGTGTGTGTGTGTGTGTGTGTGTGTGTGTGTTATACTATTAATGAGAAAATAAATCACTAACAATATTTTTTTGGCTTATATTTTTTGATTCAAAAAGCATTGAAGGGTTGATTATCAAATTCATCATAATATTTTTCTTTATTCAAGACACAGAAAAGCAGAGAAGACCTTTTCATATGTAAACATATTCATCTGTGATTATTACAAGTAGAAAAATAAAATTAAAGAGATATGGCACTCATAAGAATGGTGCTTATTGATAGAAAATGATGATTGTCTTCTTTCTTAAAACAAAGCATTTTGATGCTGGAGAGATGACTTAGAAGTTTAAAGCACTTATTGTTCTTTCAAGAGGACCTGGGTTCATTTTTCAGTACCCATGTGGCAACTCATAGCTGCCTGTGACTCCCATTCCAGGGGCTCCAAATCCCTCTTATGGTCTCTTCAGGCAATATATATATATTGCCTGGAGCATATATATATCTGCTCCCAGTCCCAAGAATTTCCTGTGTCTCCAGACATTGCAGAAGGCCTGTATTCATCCTATCTGAAGTTAATTCTCTCAATGATCCTGTCCATGCACTATCTCTATGACTTCTTTACTATTCAACCATTTTATTTTTCTCTCTCTTTAATTATTGGTTCTTTAATGTAACAATAGATACAGTCAATAAATTTAAGGCTCTGCTTGCATAAAAGTTGGTAACTACACTCTAGGGATAAATTATTCCATTGTTCAGTTTACCAAAGCATCCTCGGCATATAAATCTTTATGATCCTGGTTCTTTGCCCCCAAATAAGTATTCATCCTTAGACTGTGCTCAGTAAAATGGGTGAGGATAGGAGAGGAATAGGAGAGGTAACTGGAGCTTGGTTCATGTTAGATAGTGAAATTAAAAAATAAAGACTTGAAATATAGTAAAACTTCACTTTTAAGTTTTATGGAAAATATACCACTGAATAAAAAGAGAATAGCATCATTTCAAATTTATGCATAACACTCTTATGGGCTGAAAAACTTCTTAAAACAGAATTTTCCCCATCTATTTAATCATTGTCCCACTAATAGAGCTTAGATTTCTAATGAATATGAAAGTGAATACACATATTTATTAAGTGTTTTCTTTATTCCTTTCCTTTCCTCCTCTTCCTTCCTACTTGTCCCATTGTTTTTCAATAGCCACCTCTCATTTATAGACAGCATAAATTTGGCTCAATGTCCTATGACAAAAAAGGTCATGAAGTTAGGGGCATCAGGAGTTTGGAGTGAATCTGAACAGAGTGCATGGTGAATACAATCAGAATATGTTGCATGATTTTCACTATATCACATTAAATAAAATAATTTGGAGCATGTGTCCTTATTACCAGTAGGAATCTCTTCTGGGTATATACCCAGAAGAGGCATTGCTGGATCTTCCTGTAGTACTATGTCCATTTTTCTGAGGAACCTCCAGACTGACTTCCAGAGTGGTTGTACAAGCTTGCAATCCCACCAGCAATGGAGAAGTGTTCCTCTTTCTCCACATCCTCGCCAGCATCTGCTGTCACCTGAATTTTTGATCTTAGCCATTCTGACTGGAGTGAGGTGGAGTCTCAGGGTTGTTTTGATTCGTGTTTCCCTGATGATTAAGGATGTTGAACATTTTTTTGGTATTCCTCAGTTGAGAATTCTTTGTTTAGCTCTGTACCTCATTTTTTAATGGGGTTATTTGAATTTCTGGAGTCCAGTTTCTTGAGCTCTTTGTATATATTGGATATTAGTCCCCTATCAGATTTAGGATTGGTAAAAATCCTTTCCCAATCTGTTGGTGGTTTTTTTTTTTTTTTTTTTTTTTTTTTTTTTTTNTTTTTTGTCTTATTGACAGTGTCTTTTGCCTTACAGAAGCTTTGCAATTTTATGAGGTCCCATTTTTCTGTTCTTGATCTTATAGCACAAGCCATTGCTGTTTTGTTTAGGAATTTTCCCCTGTGCCCATATCTTTGAGGCTTTTTCCCACTTTCTTTTCTAAAAATTTCAGTGTCTCTGGTTTTATGTGGAGTTCTTTGATCCATTTAGTCTTGAACTTTTTACAAGGAGATACGAATGGATCATTTGCATTCTTCTAGAGAGGCCCCTTGGTCTTGCAAACTTTATATGCCCTAGTACAGGGGAATGCCAAGGCCAAGAAGCAGGAGTGGGTGGGTAGGGGAGCAGGGTGGGGGGAGGGTACAGGGAACTTTTGGGATAGCATTTGAAATGTAAATAAAGAAAATATCTAATAAAAAATAAAATAAAATAGTTGTTTGAACCTTTGAAAATTTACCCTCATAGATATCTGCCTAACAAAAATATTAAAAATTGCATTTCCTCCTGGTTGTTTTGATTTGCATTTCCCTGATGATTAGATCATATGCCCCAGTACAGAGGAATGCCAGGGCCAGGAAGTGGGAGTGGGGAGCAGGGTGAGGGGAGGGTATAGGGAGCTTTGGGGATAGCATTTGAAATGTAAATGAAGAAAATATCTAATAAAAAGAAATAAAAATTAAAAAATTGCATTTTCTGAGCACATTGGTAAGTAATGAGTACAGTTTAAACTGAATTTAGTGGTATTTACTTATTTTTTGTATCTTAAAGAAATTAAGCATTATGGGAATACGGTGATTTATTGTGGTCTCTTCATGTTGCTCCTACCTGTCATGATGTGTCAGTACAATTCACTTATATATACCTCTAATTAGGAAATGTAGTTTAAATTTACATTGGAATATTACTCAACCATGATGTGAATGGAATCTTAGCATATGACGGTAGGCAGGTAGACCAACAGGGCAAATACTGCATGTCCTCACTCAAATGTAGAAGTCAAAGCATTTTGATCTCTCTGAAGCTGAGAGTAGACTCTCAGCAGCTGAAGTCACAGAGGCTAGGGAGGTTAGTGAAGTGGAAGAGTAGGTAAAGTTAGACAACTGGTATAAAGATACACTTATAAAGAACAATGAGTAGAGGGGCTGGCCATGCTCAGAACTACTTGCTATTTATTTTATGAAGAACAAAGAGAAATGAGTTAAAGAATCTCAACACAATGGATGATGCATTTTAAGGGAGTGGAAAATTTGCTACACCGATTTGATTACAGACTTTGTTTACATGTATTTTTTTGTTGTTGTTGATGTATTTTTTTCAATCTTTTTTATTAGATATTTTCTTAATTTACATTTCAAATGCTATCCCGAAAGTTCCCTCCCCTCTCCCCCCGCCCTGTTCCCCTGCCCACCAACTCCCACTTCTTGGCCCTGGCATTCCCCTGTATTGGGGTATATAAAGATTGCAATACCAAGGGGCCTCTCCTCCCAATGATGGCCGACTAGACCATCTTCTGCTACATGTGGAGCTAGAGACACGAGTTCTGGGGGTTCTGGTTAGTTCATATTGTTGTTCCTCTTCTAGGGTTGCAGACCCCTTCAGTTCCTGGGGTTCTATCTCTAGCTTCTCCATTGTGGGCCCTGTGTTCCATCTTATAGATGACTGTGAGCATCCACTTCTGTATGAGACAGCTATATCAGGGTCCCTTAAGTAGACACTTACTGTCCTATGCAATAGTGTCTGAATTTAGTGACTGATTATGGGATGGATCCCCCCTGGTGGGGTAGTCTCTGTATGGTCCATCCGTTTATATTAGCTCTAAACTTTGTCTCTGTAACTCCTTTCATGGGTATTTTGTTTCCTGTTCAAAGGAGGAATGAAGTATCCACACGCTGGTCTTCCTTCTTGATTTTCTTGTGTTTTGCAAATTGTATCTTGGGTATTCTAAGTTTCTGGGCTAATATCCATTTATCAGTGAGCGCATATCCAATGACTTCTTTTGTGATTGAGTTACCTCACTAAAGATTGTATCCTCCAGATACATCCATTTGCCCAAGAATTTTATAAATTCATTGTTTTTAATAGCAGAATAGTACTCCATTATATAAATGTACCACATTTTCTGTATCCATTTCTCTGTTGAGGGACATCTGGGTTCTTTCCAGCTTCTGGCTATTATATATAAAGCTGCTATGAACATAGTGGAACATGTGTCCTTATTACCAGTTGGAACATCTTCTGGTTATATGCCCAGGAGAGGTATTGCAGGATCTTTTGGGAGTACTATGTCCAATTTTCTGAGAAAACTCCAGACTGACTTCCAGAGTGGTTGTACAAGCTTGCAATCCCACCAGCAATGGAGAAGAGTTCCTCTTTCTCCACATCCTCGCCAGCATCTGCTGTCACCTGAAGTTTTGATCTTAGTCATTCTGACTGGTGTGAGGTGGAATCTCAGTGTTGTTTTGATTTGCATTTCCCTGATGATTAGGTATGTTGAACATTTTTTGAGATGTTTCTCAGCCATTTGGAATTCATCAGTTGAGAATTCTTTGTTTAGCTCTGTATCCCATTTTTTAATGGGGTTATTCATTTTTCTAGAGTACAGCTTATTTAGCTCTTTGTAGATGTTGGATATTAGTCCCTTATCAGATTTAGGATTGGTAAAAATCCTTTCCCAATCTGTTGGTGGCCTTTTTGTCTTGCTGACTGTGTCTTTTGCTTTACAGAAGCTTTGCAATTTTATAAGGTCCCATTTGTCAATTCTTGCTCTTACCGCACAGGCCATTGCTGTTCTGTTTAGGAATCCTTCCCCTGTGCCCATATCTTTGAGGGGTTTTCCCCACTTTCTCCTCCATAAATTTCAGTGTTTCTGGTTTTATGTGGAGGTCTTTGATCCACTTAGACTTAAGCTTTGTACAAGGAGATAAGAATGGATCAATTCGCATTCTTTTACAGGCTAATAACCAGTTGTGCCAGCACCATTTGTTGAAAATGCTGTCCTTTTTCCCACTGGATGGTTTTAGCTCCCTGTCAAAGATCAAGTGACCATAGGTGTGTGGATTCATTACTGGGTCTTCAATTCTATTCCATTGATCTATCAGTCTGTTGCTGTACCAGTACCACTCAGTTTTTATCACAATTGTTCTGTAGTACAGCTTAATGTCAGGCACGGTGATTCCCCCGAGGTTCTTTTATTGTTGAGAATAGTTTTTGCTATCCTAGCTTTTTTTATTATTCCTGATGAATTTGCAAATTGCCTTTTCTATCTCAGTGAAGAATTGAGTTGGAATTTTGATGGGGATTGCATTGAATCTGTAGATTGCTTTCGGCAAGATAGCCATTTTGACTATATTAATCCTGCCAATCCATGAGAATGGGAGATCTTTCCATCTTCTGAGATCTTCTTCAATTTCTTTCTTCAGAGGCTTGAAGTTCTTGTCATAAAGATCTTTCACTTCCTTAGTTAGAGTCACACCAAGGTATTTTATAGTATTTGTGACTATTGTGAAAGGTGTTGTTTCCCTAATTTCTTTCTCAGCCCTTTTATCCTTTGTGTAGAGAAAGGCCATTGATTTGTTTGAGTTAATTTTATATCCAGCTATTGCACTGAAGCTGTTTATCAGGTTTAGGAGTTCTCTGGTGGAATTTTTGGGGTCCCGATTATATACTATCATATCATCTGCAAACAGTGATATTTTAACTTCTTCCTTTCCAATTTGTATCCCCTTGACCTCCTTTTGTTGTCGAATTGCTTTGGCTAGGACTTCAAGTACTATGTTGAATTGGTAGGGAGAAAGTGGGCAGCCTTGTCTAGTCCCTGATTTTAATGGGATTGCTTCCAGCTTCTCTCCATTCAGTTTGATGTTGGCTACTGGTTTTCTGTATATTGCTTTTATTATGTTTAGGTACGTGCCTTGAATTCCTGATCTCTCCAAGACTTTTATCATGAAAGGGTTTTGGATTTTGTCAAATGCTTTCTCAGCATCTAACGAGATGATCATGTGGTTTTTGTCCTTGAGTTTGTTTATATAGTGGATTACGTTGATGGATTTCCGTATATTAAACCATTCCTGCATTCCTGGGATGAAGCCTCCTTGGTCATGATGGATGATCGTTTCTTGGATACAGTTTGCGAGGATTTATTGAGTATTTTAGCATTGCTATTCATGAGGGAAATTGGTCTGAAGTTCTCTTTCTTTGTTGGATCTTTGTGTGGTTTAGGTATCAGAGTAATTGTGGCTTCATAGAATGAATTGGGTAGAGTACCTTCTGTCTCTATTGTGTGGAATAGTTTGAGGAGAGTTGGAATTAGGTCTTCTTTGAAGGTCTGATAGAACTCTGCACAAAACCCATCTGGTCCTGTGCTTTTTTTGGTTGGGAGACTATTGATGACTCCTTCTATTTCTTTAGGGGAAATGGGACTGTTTAGATCGTTAATCTGATCCTGGCTTAACTTTTGTACCTGGTATCTGTCTAGGAAATTGTCCATTTCCTCCAGGTTTTCTAGCTTTGTTGAGTATAGCCTTTCGTAGTAGGATTTGATGATGCTTTGGATTTCCTCAGGATCTGTTGTTATGTCTCCTTTTTCATTTCTGATTTTGTTAATTAAGATACTGTCCTTGTGCCCTCTAGTGAGTCTGGCTAAGGGTTTATCTATCTTGTTGATTTTCTCAAAGAACCAGCTCCTGGTTTGGTTGATTCTTGGAATAGTTCTTTTTGTTTCTACTTGGGTGATTTGGGCCCTGAGTTTGATTATTTCTTGCCATCTGCTCCTCTTGGGTGAATTTGCTTCTTTTAGTTCTAGGGCTTCTAAGTGTGCTGTCAAGTTACTAGTGTATGCTCTCTGTAGTTTCTTTTTGGAGGCACTCAGGGCAATGAGTTTTCTCTTAGGATTGCCTTCATTGTGTCCCAGAAGTTTGGGTATGTTGTGGCTTCATTTTCATTAAACTCTAGAAAGTCTTTAATTTCTTTCTTTATTTCTTCCTTGACTAAGGAATCATTGAGTAGAGTGTTGTTCTGTTTCCATGAGAATCTTCGCTTTCTATTATTTATGTTGTTATTGAAGATCAGCCTTAGTCCATGGTGGTTAGATAGGATGCATGGGATAATTTCAATATATTTTTTTTAATCTGTGAAGGCCTGTTTTGTGACCAATTATATGGTCAATTTTGGAAGAGGTACCATGTGGCACTGAGAAGAAGGTATATCCTTTTGTTTTAGGATAAAATGTTTTGTAGATATCTGTTAAATCCATTTGTTTCATGACTTCTGTTAGTATCCATGTGTCTCTGTTTAGTTTCTGTTTCCAGGATCTGTCCATTGGTGAGAGTGGGGAGTTGAAGTCTCCCATTATCATTGTGTGAGGTGCAATGTGTGCTTTGAGCTTTACTACAGTTTCTTTAATGAATGTGGCTGCCCTTGTATTTGGAGTATAGATATTCAGAATTGAGAGTTCATCTTGGTTGATTTTACCTGTGATGAGTATGATGTGCCCCTCCTTGTCTTTTGTGATACCTTTGGGTTGAAAGTCAATCTTATCTGATATTAGAATGGCTACTCCAGGTTTTTTCTTCAGACCATTTGCTTGGAAAACTGTTTTCCAGCCTTTCACCCTAAGGTAGTGTCTGTATTTTTTCCTAAGGTGTGTTTCCTGTAAGCAGCAAAATGTTGGGTCCTGTTTTTGTAGCCAGTCTGTTAGTCTATGTCTTTTTATTGGGGAACTGAGTCCATTGATGTTAAGAGAAATTAAAGAAAAATAGTTGTTGCTTCCTGTTATTTTTGTTGTTAAAGTTGGGATTCTATTCTTGGGGCTGTCTTCTTTTAGGATTGTTGAAGCATTATTTTTTATTTTTTTCTAGGGTATAGTTTCCATCCTTGTTTTGGTGGTTTCCCTTTATTATCTTTTGAAGGGCTGGGTTCGTGAAAAGATATTTTGTGAATTTGGTTTTATCATGGAATACTTTGATTTTTCCATCTATGTTAATTGACAGTTTTGCTGGATATAGTAACCTGGGTTGGCATTTGTGTTCTCTTAGGGTCTGTATAACATCTATCCAGGATGTTCTGGCTTTCATAGTCTCAGGTGAGACATCTGGTGTAATTCTAATAGGCCTGCCTTTATATGTTACTTGACCTTTTTCCCTTACTGCTTTTAATATTCTATCTTTATTTAGTGCATTTGTTGTTTTGATTATTATGTGTTTGGAGGAATTTCTTTTCTGGTCCAGTCTATTTGGAGTTCTGTAGGCTTTTTGTATGTTCATGGGCATCTCTTTCTTTAGGTTTGGAAAGTTTTCTTCTATTATTTTGTTGAAGATATTTGCTGGCCCTTTAAGTTGAAAATCTTTTTTATCTACTTCTATTATTGTAGGTTTGGTCTTCTCATTGTGTCCTGGATTTCCTGGATGTTGAGTTAGGATCTTTTTGCATTTTGCATTTTCTTTGATTGTTGTGCCCATGTTCTCTATGGAATCTTCTGCACCTGAGATTCTCTCTTCCATCTCTTGCATTCTGTTGCTGATGCTCACATCTATGATTCCTGATTTCTTTCCTAGTGTTTCTATCTCCAAAGTTGTCTCACTTTGGGTTTTCTTTATTATTTCTATTTCCCCTTTTAGGTCCTGGATGGTTTTGTTTAATTCCATTACCTGTTTGGTTGTGTTTTCCTGTAGTTCTTTAAAGGATTTTAGTGTTTCCTCTTTAAGGACTTTTACCTCTTTAGCATTGTTCTCCTGCATTTCTTTAAGTGAGTTATTCATGTCCTTCTTCATGTCCTCTACCAGCACCATGATATATGATTTTAAATCCGAGTCTTGTTTTTCGGGTGTGTTGGGGTATCCAGGACTGGCTGAAGTGGGAGTGCTGGGTTCTGAAGAAGGTGAGTAGTCTTGGTTTCTGTTATTAAGATTCTTACGTCTGCCTTTCACCATCTGGTCATCTCTGGTGTTGGTTGTTATAGTTGTCTCTGGTTGGAGCTTGTTCCTCCTGTGATTCTGTAGGCCTCTGTTAACAGATCTGGGAGCCCAGCTCTCTCCGAAATCTCAGTGGTCAGAGTAGTCTCAACAGGCAAGCTCTCCTCTTGCAGGGAAGGTGCAAGGAGTTTTGGTGTTCAGATCTGCCTCTTAGGTAAAGTTGAAGACCCTATATAGGGCCTTTCCTAGAGGATGTGTTGCCTCTGTGGTCTGCACACTCACATGCACAGACTGGTCTCTGTGGGACCCTTTGTAGTCCCTGAGCTGACCTGAACAGACTGGTTTCTGAGTGACCTGGGACCCAATAAGGCTCTCTCACAAGTTCTGGCAGGGTAGGCCCTCCCAGGCGGAGGGAGACCTCTCCTCAGGCGGGGAGGGAGCCTGGATGTCTAGAGCCCCAAGCTGTTTCTGATGCAAAAGGTGCCCTACTCAGCTGTTTGCTCACTCACCCTTTGCAGTCCTTGAGCTGACCTGCACTAACTGGGTCTGAGTGACCCTTTGTGGTCCAGGAGCTGACCTGCGCAGACCGGCTCTGAGCGACCTGGGCCCAATATCATTTTTCTTATTTCTTAAGCAGTAATTTACTTATCCTTCATTTTTGTAAGTTCCTGGAAACTAGTGTGCTAATTTCAGTCCACCTTAGGTATAAATGATGTTGAAACATGTGGGGTGGGGTTGTTGGGGATTGAAATCATAGCCTTGTTGGGAGGATGTAAGTGTTTTGTCCTCAAGCTTCATATACAACCCACTTTGAATATGTTCTATTTCATCTAGTATGCTAATTTTTAGGTTAATTTGTGTTGAAGTATATCCCAGAATTTGATTAGTTTTTGAGATTGACCCAGTAATAAAAAGGTCTTCTGTGAGAGGCAATTTCAGAAGCAGATGAATTGCTTTGTCTAAAATGTTTCATTTTAAATAAGATAATACAGATTCAAAAAGACAAAAAAGTTTCTGTATCTCATATATATGTCTTTGGCATACTTATGTGTATGTATAAAGAGACAAGTGTAGTTATAGTCTATGAAGCTGGACAGGAGATCACTAGAGGACAAAAGAGATGTTGAGGAAGGTTGGGGAGAGCAATATGACAAAGGTGACCTGAATGCAGAGAGTAGTCTGAAGAGTAGAAGGGTATGAAGGGAGGCCCCTCCCTGTGTCGGGAGAATGAGAGGGGCGAATCACAGGAACAAACTGTGTTTAAAATGCCACAGTGGAAGCTCATATTGTGTATGCTAATTAAATTAAGAGAAAATGATGAGATCATTAAGTGCTTTTGAATGATAAGATGTCATAGGTAGGTTAAAAGTCAGTCACTGCCTCAGAGAAGATATTTGCAGACTACCCCATAGCTAAAAGCAGTGAAATAACAAAGAACACATCTACAAAGACACAAGCAAAGTTAATCAACTAATAGATACAGAGATGAATAGATGAAGGCATTAATAGTTCATAGATGCAAATATGATGAACACACATTGCAATAAGATGCATAACTGCAGTTCAAGGCTGAAACATTTCAAAGATGAGAACTGGCCTGCCTCTTTACTGCTGGTGACAGAGCAACTACAGGAAATAGTTTGATGCTGTCTATTTAGTAAAGATATAAAATAAACATTTACTTTTCTTAAAGATTTTTTTAGAAAACTTTCTCATAAGTATGTCACAGAAACACATATTAGTATATTCATCATAATGTTTTAGTAATAAAACATATTTTTGGTGATAAAATAGCGAAATAATTAAGCAGGAGAATTCATCAACATCATATAGCCAATATGACAAATTATTCTATAGTAATGAAGAAAGTGAAATCAGATCTGTATCCACCAATAGAGACTGTTTTGGAAAACAATATAGAGTCAAACAGTACTTAAAGGTTTATGGATTGCTATTCATGGTGGCACATGACTATAATCCCAGCACTTGGGAGTATAGGCAGGAAGATCTTGAGAATGGACAACACACTCAGACTCAGGACTAAGCAAAACCAAGCACAAAGCCACACTAAGAATGAAAGGAGCATTGATCTACCTGTCTGTGGCTGTACCAGTACAATGCAGTTTTTATAACGATTGCTCTGTACTACAGCTTGAGGTCAGGCATGGTGATTCCACCTGAGGTTCTTTTATTGTTGAGAAGAGTTTTTGCTAGTCTAGGTTTTTTGTTATTCCAGATGAACTTGCTAATTGTCTTTTCTAGATCCATGAAGAACTGAGTTGGAATTTTGATGGGGAGTGCATTGAATCTGTAAATAGCTTTAGGCATAATAGCCATTTTTACTATATTGATTCTACCAATCCATGAGCATGGGAGATCCTTCCATCTTCTGAGATCTTCCTCAATTTCTTTCTTCAGAGATTTGAAGTTCTTGTCATACAGATCTTTCACTTCCTTTGTAAGAGTCACACCAAGATATTTTATATTGTTAGTGACTATTGTGAAGGGTGATGTTTCCCTGATCTCTTTCTCAGCCTATTTATCCTTTGTATAGAGAAAGGCCATCGATTTGTTTGAAATAATTCTATATCCAGCTACTGCACTGAAGCTGTTTATCAGGTTTAGGAGTTCTCTGGTGGTGTTTTTGGGGTCACTTATATATACTATCATATCATCTGCAAATAGCGATAATTTGACTTCTTCCTTTCCAATTTGTATCCCCTTGACCTCCTTTTGTTGTCGAATTGCTCTGGCTAGGACTTCAAGTACTATATTGAATAGGTAGGGAGAAAGTGGGCAGCCTTGTCTAGTCCCTGATTTTAGTGGGATTGCTTCCAGTTTCTCTCCATTTAGTTTGATGTTGGCCACTGGTTTGCTGTAGATTGCTTTTATCACGTTTAGGTATGGGCCTTGAATTCCCGATCTTTCTAAGACCTTTATCATGAATGGGTGTTGGATTTTGTCAAATGCTTTCTCAGCATCCAAGGAGCTGATCATGTGGTTTTTATCTTTGAGTTTGTTTATATAGTGTATTACGTTGATGGGTTTCCATATATTAAACCATGCCTGCATTCCTGGGATGAAGCCTACTTGGTCATGATGGATGATTGTTTTGATGTGTTCTTGGATTCGGTTGGCGAGAATTTTGTTGAGTATTTTTGCATCGATATTCATGAGGGAAATTGGTCTGAAGTTCTCTATCTTTGTTGTGTCTTTATGGGGTTTAGGTATCAGAGTAATCGTGGCTGCAGAGAATGAATTGGGTAGTGTACCTTCAGATTCTATTTTGTTGAATACTTTGAGAAGAACTAGAACTAGGTCTTCTTTGAAGGTCTGATAGAACTCTGCACTAAACCCGTCTGGTCCTGGGCTTTTTTTGGTTGGTCGACTATTAATGACTGCTTCTATTTCTTTGGGAGATATAGGGCTGTTTAGGTCATTAATCTGATCCTGGTTTAACTTTGGAACTTGGTATCTGTCTAGAAAGTTATCCATTTCCTCTAGATTTTCCAATTTTTTTGATCAATGGAATAGGATCGAAGACCCAGAAATGAATCCACACACCTATGGTCACCTGATCTTTGACAAGGTGGCTAAAACTATCCACTGGAAAAAAGACAGCATTTTCAACAAATGGTGCTGGCACAACTGGCAGTTATCATGTAGAAGATTGGGAATTGATCCATTCTTTTTTTTTTTTTTTTTTTTT
>LR753785.1:14690-138007 GCA_902729485.2 Mus minutoides
CTCTCACATGTGGGGATGCAGGACCTTACTTTAAGGGATATGTGTCTCTCACATGTTCACATGTGGGGATGCAGGACCTTACTTTAAGGGATATGTGTCTCTCACATGTTCACATGTGGGGAGCTTATCTGACTTGATAGCTCTTCTTTTCTTCATATCTCCAGTCAGCTTGACCATGTCTTATCATTTTGAATATGATAAATTGCCACATGCTGGCTGAGAGCTCCAGTGTTTTAGGTGTTCATAGATCCCTGTTTCCTTCAAAGGCCCTTGGTCTGCACAGAGCCGCAGTTGTCTTGGGTTTCCTTCTGTTGGTTTTTGGTGCTTTAAAGTTTCACTTCTAAACATGTTTGCTTATACCTGTAATAAGCCAGCACTTGAGAAGCTTAGGCAAAAACAGTATTGCTACAAGTTTGGGGCAGCCTGGGCTACATAATTAGTTGTAATTACCATGAATCAAAATATAAGCAAAGCATAAGCTCCTCACCGTCCCTGCAGACTCAGATTCCTTACACCTTGATTCTGTTTAGTGGCCATGTTCTCTCTGATTCAAAAGTGGACAGAAATATCTCTGAGAGCTGGTGAGTTGACTGCGCGGTAATAGTTACTGCCCTGCTATACCAATGACCTGAGTTCAATTCCTGGCACTCATGGTGGAAGGAGAACCACGAACACGCATACACATTAAAATTTCATAAAGATATAAATTAAATAAAAAGAAATATCTCTAAGTTAGTAAACCTTATATGTGTGTATTTTTTTTTTTTTTTTTTTTTTTTTGAGATAAGGTCTCACTCTGTAGCTTTGCTTGGCCTGAACTCTGTAAATAGACTCTGTACATAGACCAGGATGTCCTGGAACCCAGAGATTTGCCTTCTTCCTCCTGAGTACTGTGGTTAAATTCATGAGCCTCCATGCCCAGTTATCTTTCAGGTTTTGCTGTCATGTTTTTCTGTTGCAATTAACTCTGCCATGATAGCAGAAAGGTAGTAATTGATATTACATAAGCAAATTAGCATAGCTGTGCTCCACTCAGACTTCCTTGTGGGGCTAAGATGCACTTAATAGCAAGAGCATAAGCTGGGCGTGGTGGTGCATGCCTTTAGTCCCAGCACTCCGGAGGCAGAGGCAGGAGGATTTCTGAGTTCCAGGACAGCCTGGTCTACAAAGTGAGTTCCAGGACAGCCAGGGCTACACAGAGAAACCCTGTCTCGAAAAAAAAAAAAAAGTTAGCAAGATATGATCCTAGTTTGAATTCAGCCCCCAGCGATGAAAATCCAGGTGTGTTGGCATATCCTGAACTCCCTACACTCAACAGGATCAGTAGTTGAAAGTCATCCTTGGCTAACTAGCAATAGCAAGTGCAAGGCATGGCTTGAGAAAAGGATACTATGTTTCAAACACCAACAAAGACCTTATAGTAACAGCAGTGGCCTGTATTTGGTGTGCAGTCAATGGCTTGCCAATACCTATTCTGAACATTTGGGAGGAGTTCATAGAAACAGAAGCCTTCCAAATCTTATCTGAAGAGCTTCCTTGACTTTACAATCTGCTTAAGCTGATGCCAGCTCTTAGAACTCTTTATAATTGATTTTTATTATTTTTCTACATTCTTGATACCCAGTTTTGTTTTGTTTGTCTGGGGCAGGGTTTCTCTGTGTAGCCTTGTCAATCCCAGAACTCAATCTATAGACCAGGCTGGCCATAAATTATATAGATCCACCTGCCTCTGCCTCCCAAGTGCCGGGATTAAAAGTCTGCATCATCCTTGCCTGGCATGAGCTTTCTTTTTAGGTTGTATTTGTTGTTGCTGTGTATAAATGTATGTATAGTGTGTGTCTGGTACAAGTCAAAAGGCAGCTTTGTTGAGTCAGTTCTCTCCTGGCATGTCTCTGGATTGTGGGAGCTAAACCCATGGTCTTATGCAGGTCAATCACTCTATCTACAAAGTGAGTTCCAGGACAGCCAGGGTTACACAGAGCAACCCTGTCTCTGGGGAAAAAAAAAAAAAGAATGGCATAGCAGGTGCCCATGTTCCTGTCATGAAGTTTAGACACTTAATAGTTCATAGCAACTTTTGCTCTGTGTATGTACACACACACACACACACACACACACACACACACACACACACACACATATTGTTTGTTTGTTTTGTTTGTTTGTTTTGTTTTTTGAGACAGGGTTTCTCTGTATAGCCCCGGCTGTCCTGGAACTCACTTTGTAGACCAAGCTGGCCTCAAACTCAGAAATCCGCCTGCCTCTGCCACCTGAGTGCTGGGATTAAAGGCCTGTGCCACTGCTCTGTGTATATTTTTACGCTCAGTTTCTTTGGAAACAAGGCCAAGAATCATGCATGAATGCACTTGTGCCTTGAATTCGTCCATCTGCCTCTGCACATATATGCATGCAAAACAGCCATACACATAACATTGTGGCTGACCAAGCAGAGCAGAGTTCATTATTGAGGGGTCTAGATGGGCACAGGTTCCTTTCTAGGTGAGGGTCTTCTCTCCAGACTTCTTTCCTTCAAGTCTGAAACAACACACTTCTCACTTTATCCTCAGCCACTGTTGTGCCCACCCTGACTTGGTAAATGATGTCATCCCTTTGATGAAAATTGGGCTATTTATAGTCTTTGAGGTTTTGAAACTGATTAGACTTCTGTTGTTTGAAACAACAATAAAAACTGTATAGTCCTGGCTGTCCTAGTACTCACTTTGTAGCCCAGGCTGGCCTTGAACTCAGAAATCCGCCTCCCTCTGCCTTAAGAGTGTTGGGATTAAATGTACAAACACCACGCCAAGCAGTGATGTGTTTTAATGAGCTCTCCAAGGTATTATTCAAGTCATGGCTAGAATGAAACAAATTTCTTCTTCCATATTTACACAACTTAAACTGCTAATCACCCAGCAAAGCTTTCTCCCAAGGTCAACATAGCCACTGCTTTCAGATCTAATTTCATTCCCAGCCCTCCAAAGTCCTCAGAAGCTTAAGAGACAGAAGAATAAAATACAGGCACAGTAGTTTAGAAGTAGAATTGCAGCCGGGCGTGGTGATTTTATCCCCTGAGCCATATAAGGATTTCCAGATTAACCTAGGTCATAAGACCCTACCTATCTTAGGAAGGAGGGAAGAAGGGAGGATGGAGATAGATGAGAAGTTAAGAGTACATAGAGGCCGGGTGTGGTGGCGCACGCCTTTAATCCCAGCACTCGGGAGGCAGAGGCAGGCGGATTTCTGAGTTCGAGGCCAGCCTGGTCTACAAAGTGAGTTCCAGGACAGCCAGGGCTAGACAGAGAAACCCTGTCTCGAAAAACCAAAAAAAAAAAAAAAAAAAAAAAAAAAAGAAGAAAAAGTAGAATTGCAGTCTTCACACAAGTGAGGAAGAGCAGGTCTCCACTCTTAACTGTGGAGTCGGCTCTGTTTCTTGGTGCAGTGCCCAAAAGTAGGTGCTTTCTCCCTTGACTGAGTCCAGGGGATAAAATCAGTTTATATTCAAGAGGTCTTCTCTATCTATTCTAGAGTCTTCACCAGGGTTACCTATAGGAGATGGGTGCCCTGCTTAGCACTGTATCAACAACCAAGTCAGGCATTACAAAGCAGCCTGTAAGGAATTTACCATGTGTAGAACCTGGAGGGAACTTGACTCTATTTTTTGAATGGACGTTGAGCAAATACCTAGCTTTATATTTTCTAAAATCATCCTATTCCCTTTCCTGGTTGAGATCCAGATGCCTAGTCTGTGGTTTGGATTTCCAGATGAGGAGGCTTAGGCTGTGGTATGCATCCTAGCTGTATCCTAGCTTCCTTGCTCTCAGGTCGGCACCGAGTCCCCCCGGCCAGCAGAGGGCGTACGGTACTGTTGCCAGTTGCTGAGCCCTGGAAGGTACTGTCGCGGTCTGGGGCCGCAGGGACTGGTGGGATCGCGATGGCGGCTGCCAGGCGGCTCATGGCGCTGGCTGCCGGCGTCTCTCCGCGCCTCCGGCCACCGGATCCCCTTGTCGCTGCCGGGCGACAAGGATGCTCGCGCGGCTTCTCATCAAGCTTTGTCCGCCCTGATGGCACTCAGGAAGCTGCCGAGGTCGAATCAGAGGTGGCCCCTAGCGAGCCTGCGGAGGGTGACGGAAGCTTGGTGAACGGTGAGGATAGTGAAGCTGAGATTTGGCTTCAATGTCGTCCTTGACTAGGGAAGACAAGCAAGGGGTGCCGGACAGCGCCCGGTCAAGGCTTTATTCTCAAAAGTAGATTAAATTTTTTACATCTGTGAGTCTCTGCCTTGCTGTTAGAAAGTCTGGTGTGTCTTAGGTCCGCCTAGAACCCAGCACACCTGAATGTAGATGGATGGGGGCGGTGTGTGTGTGTGTAGAATCACTTAAATATCCTACTTCTGCCAGGTTGAATGGCATTGAGGGTTAGCTCTGACATCATGGCCATTAAGATAGGTGGAGTGAGCTCGCTGGCCTTTCTTTCTTTGAAGATCTGGGGGTGTGGTGTCTGTGCATATCTGTACTTAGCATAGGGCTGCAAGATGGGTTCAACTCTGGGGGCTGGTGAGATGGCTCAGCGGGTAAGAGCACCTGACTGCTCTGTTCAAATCCCAGCAACCACATGGTGGCTCACAACCATCCATAACGAGATCTGGCTCCCTCTTCTGGAATGTCTGAGGACAGCTACAGTGTACTTACATAAAAAAAAAAAAAAAAAAAAAAGATGGGTTCAACTCTCCTTGAGTCTGCTTAGGAACTGTTTAGTAACTACTTGATTCTTACATGATTTGTAACACAGCATTTAGGAGAGTGGTCCAGGCAGGATTCTCCTATTGTGCTAGTTGACACAGAAATCTCCAGATAAATATCCCAAACTAGATAATCAGGTTATTCCAGAAGTTTTGGAGGAATAGTTTCAAAATTTAGTACTGGTGAAGTGGGTCCACTGGTAAAAGCACTCGCATACAAGTCTGGTAGATAATAAACCCAAGTTCCAACCCCTGATCACAGTGGAGGGAGAGAATAGGTCTGCCAGGGCTATCCTGCGACCTCATTTACATGTGCACACACATTAATAAAATGTTTGTGTGTGTATGTGTATATATATATATTTTGGTTTTTTGAGAATGCCTCAATATACAGAATTTCTCTGTATAGCCCTGGTTGTCCTGGAACTCACTCTGTAGACCAGGCTGGCCTCGAACTCAGAAATCCACCTGCCTCTGCCTCCCAAGTGCTGGGAATAAAGGCATACACCACCACTGCCCGGCTGATTTTTTTTTTTTTTTTTTTTTTTTTTTAATTAGGGTCTCATTCTATAGCCCTGGCTGGCCTGAAACTCACAGAGATCCACATGTCTTTGTCTCCCAAGTGATAGGATTAAAAGTTTTCAACACCTGCTCAGCAATATATGATTTTTTTTTTTTTTTTTTTTTGGTTTTTCAAGACAGGGTTTCTCTGTATAGCCCAGGCTGTCCTGGAACTCACTTTGTATACCAGGCTGGCCTAGAACTCAGAAATCCGCCTGCCTCTGCCTCCCAAATGCTGAGATTAAAGGTATGCGCCACCATGCCCGGCAATAAATGAATTTTTAAAAAGACATAAGAGTTAAATACAGATCCTATCTGAACATGACTGGCATTCTCAGGTTCCCATTGAATAATACTCTATCCACTGTTAGGTGAAAATTTCCCAAATGATTATGATGAACCAAGTACATGGCACTCTATATCAATTCCACTGTGGAGTAATATAAGTTTAATGTAATGCCACACACTGGCGGTAGCAAATGAGAAGTCTTCTGAAGCCTTCTCTCTACAGATTTCTGACTGTGTGATGGGCACTTCCTTTTGTTTTGAGCTGGGCCGTCTTGCCTCCTTGTGGTCTGGCAGGAGCTGCTGCTAGATGAGATATCTCAGACATTTTTGTTTAGAGGTTAATGTAGAGAATAAGTGGAAGGGAAGGGATGGTCTCCTGGAATCTGATGCTCCTTTCCCGTATGTCAGGGAGATAGGAGGGTTGGCTCATGCTTTGTCTTGGCTGTGAGCCTTTCTGTGAGCTTTAGAGAGGACTTAGGCAGAGGACTGGGGTTAGTTGAGAGTGGAGACATGATCTTCAGAATCTGGATCTCATCCTAATCTGCAAGGGGCCTGTCCTTCTAACTATGTCAACTGCTTTAGGAGGGGCTTGATCTCTCCTGGATATAGATGGAAGGTACTTTTGGTTTTGTTTGTTTGTTTGGTTGGTTTTTGTTGTTGTTGCTGTTTTTCAGACAGGGTTTCTCTGTATAGCCTTGGCTGTTCTGGAACTCACTCTGTAGACCAGGCTGGCCTTCAACTTAGAGATCTTCCTGCCTCTGTCTTCTGGGTGCTGGAATAAAAGGTGTGCATCACTACCACTCTGTGCTTTGTTTTTTTAATACCCCCTTTTTAGACATCAGACTCATGGAGTTTATTGACTAACCAACCCTTTTCTAAGGACTCCTAACTCCATTGAGTGCTTGGGGGTCCTGAGCCAACATCTTCAGCCCAGAGTGACTTAAATTGATACATACATACATACACACACATACACCCCTACCTACCTACCTTATGGAGTTTCGAAAGAAAAAGAGTTGTAATTATTTCATTCTTATTTTCTTAGCTTCTAGGGACCTATTAAAAGAGTTTCCACAGCCTAAAAACCTTCTCAACAGCGTGATTGGAAGAGCCCTTGGCATCTCACATGCAAAAGACAAGTTAGTCTATGTGCATACGAACGGACCGAAGAAAAAGGTAAGTGTTGATGGCTAAGTGACACACTGGTTTGACTCACAGAAGACTGGTTACTCTTCCCTTTCAGGGATTTTTTTTTTTTTAAATTTTATTTATTTTACTTATATGTGTACACTGTAGATGTCTTCAGGCATACCAGAAGAGAGCATCTGATCCCATTACAGATGGTTTTGAGCTACCATGTGGTTGCTGGGAATTGAACTCAGGACCTCTGGAAGTGCTCTTAACCGCTGAGCCATCTCTCCAGCCCTCCCCCCCCAGAATTTTTGTTTTGTTTTTTTAAAGAGGTCAAAAAATTCTGTTTTGTCTTGGATTATCTGTTCTTTTTTTCTTTCTTTTTTTTTTTTTTCCTTTGTTCCTGTCAGCCCTGCTCGCTCCGCTCGACCCCGCTCCAGCCAACCCTGCTCGCTCTGGCTGGTCCCGCTCGCTCGCTCCAATCGGCTCCGGTTGCTCCAGTTGCCCCCCCACTCGCTTCGGCCGTCCTCTGGTCAGCAGCCCCGCTCTCTCCGGTCCAAGGATTCGTTTTATTATTATTATTCATAAGTACGCTGTAGCTGACTTCAGACGCACCAGAGGAGGGCGTCAGATCTCATTACGGGTGGTTGTAAGCCACCATGTGGTTGCTGGGATTTGAACTCATCACCTTTGGAAGAGCAGTCGGGTGCTCTAACGCGCAGAGCCATCTCACCAGCTACCTGTTTTTGTTCTTCTAGTCAAGGGTGTCTTTATTTCTGGGTGTCCTAGAATTCATTTTGTAGACCAGCCTGGCCTTGAACTCAGATCTGCTTGCCTCTACCTCCTGAGTGCTGAGATCAAAGGCATCTGGCACTGATCATTTGCTTTTTGTCAAGATAAGGTTTTGTGTAGACTAGGTTGGCTTAGAACTTACTCTGTAACAGGATCTGGCCTTGGACTGTTGGTTTTCCTGCCTCCGCTTCCCAGATCCTGAAGGTATTCTATACACATGAAAAATGACTTACAGATGTGTGCTGCTGTGCACTCAGAAGAGGATCTCATAATACAATTCAGTTTGAAGAATCAACCAGTACTCTGTGCTTTGTTCAGGAGGAGCAAGCACAGCAGGTGGGGGAAGGAGTACTCATCTTGTCAAAGAGGCCCTTGCTGTACTTTGTGGTTTAGGTTCTTTGTCTAACAAAGGATGCAGGAAAAAAGTGACACTGATGATTCCTGCTCCAAGTATAGAGCTGAAGCATTCAGGGAAGCCATTCTGAGTGAAGGTTCTTTTTGGTTGGTTGGTTGCTTTTAGACAGGGTTTCGCTGTTTATCCCTGGCTGTCCAGAAAATTACTATGTAGACTAGGCTGGCCTTGAACTCAAGAGATCCACCTGGGCCTGCCTCCAGAGTGCTGGCATTAAAAGTGTGTGTGTCACCACACTCAGCTTATTTTGTTTTTTTTAAAGATTTATTTATTTATGTCATGTATGTGAGTTTCTTCAGACACAACAGAATAGGGCATTAGGTCCCCATTATAGATGGTTGTGAGCCACCATGTGGTTGCTAAGAATTGAACTCAGGACCTCTGGAAGAGCAGTCAGTGCTCTTAACCTTTGAGCCATCTCTTCAGCCCAGCTTGTTTATTTTTGATACAGGGTCTTATACATTCCCAACCTGTCCTGGAATTTACTTTGTAATGTGATCCCTGGGCTACAGGTGTTGGCTACCACTCCCAGTTCTTTATTTGCTTTTTCACTTTCCCAGAAAGTCACCCTGCACATAAAGTGGCCCAAGAGCGTGGAGGTGGAAGGCTATGGCAGCAAGAAGATTGATGCTGAGCGGCAGGCTGCAGCAGCAGCCTGCCAACTCTTCAAGGTGAGGCTCCTCTGTAGAAGGCCACAGGCCTGGGAGACTTATCCCTTGCTCCCTCTTGAAATAGTTTTGGTTCCAGGGACATTTTGTAATGTTGATACAAGGTTCAGGCATTCAACTGAACTGAGCCCTTCCCATTTCCTATTTGTGTGTGCGCGAGTGCATGCACGTGCATGTGTGCTAGCTATGTGTCATCTAGAGGTCCTTTACAGGTGTTATTCCTGAAAAGTTGTCTACATGGTTTTTCTGTTTATTTGTTTGCTTCTTTGAGACAAGGTCTCACTGTGTAGCTTGGCTGGCCGAGAACTTGTGATGTGTAGACCCAGCTAGCCTTGACTATACAGACTTGCTTATGCTTTTTGAGTCCTTGGTCTAAAGGTGTGCCTCACCACACCTGGCCTGGTTGGCCGCTAGCATGTCCCATGATCCATCTGTCTACCTCCCCAGCCCTAGGATTATAAGTGCACCACCACTACTTGGAGTTTTACATCAGAGTTGGGGATTGAATTCAGGTCTTCCATGTTTATTTGGCAAGCTATTTACTGACAGAGCTATCTGACTCCCCGGCCTATGTCTTATTGTAAAATTAAAAACAAAAAGAAAAAAAAAACCAAACAACAACTTTTTTTTCTCAGATGAGGTCTCTCTGTACCCCGGCTTGTCTGGAATTCACTATTGTTGGGCAAGCTGTGTGCCTGCGAGGATGCTGAGCCTTTAATCCTGAGTGTTGGGATTAAAGGTGTGGTCACCATCACTGGTTCAAGAGAGAAATTTTTTTAAACTTTTTTTTTTTTTTAAGATTTATTTGTTTATTTTATGTATATGAGTATACTATAGTTATCTTCATACACACCAGAAGAGGGCATCAGATCACATTGCAGATGGCTATGAGCCACCATGTGGTTGCTGGGAGTTGAACTTGGGGCTTCCGGAAGAGCAGTCAGTGCTCTTAACTAGTGAGCCATCTCTCCCACCCCCAAGAGAGAAAATTTTAATGATATTTATTTTGTGTGTATTGCTAACATACATGTATGACACATTTGTGCCTGGTGCTCTTTTGAAGGTCAGGAAAGGGCAAAGGAATTAAAGATATGTGACACCCTATAATACTTTGTTCATTTGATTATAACAACTTTGTATTTAAGAAAGGAAGTGTAATTTCTCTGACTTCATATTTCTTAAGATTATTTTGGCTGGGGGCCTGGAGAGATGGCTCAGCAGTTAAGAGCACTGACTGCTCTTCTGGAAGCCCCGAGTTCAAATCCCAGCAACCATATGGTGGCTCACAACCATTTGTAATGGGATCCTATGCCCTCTTCTGATGTGACTGAAGACAGATACAGTGTTCTCACATATAATAAATAAATCTTAAAAACACACACACACACACAAAAAAACGATTATTTTGGCTGTTGGGAGCTTTTGTGTATTTTGTGAGTTTTAGAGCTTTTGTTGTTTCTGTTTGACATTTTCTTTGTAGTTTTGGTAGGGATTTCATATATTATTATCTTCAGTGTCCGAGTATTCTATTTTCTTAGAATAAACATCTTAGCCCAGGTATATTATTCATCTTGTTATTGTTAAAATTTACGGGATTTTTTTTGTTGTTTTGTTTTGTTTTTTGAGACAGGGTTTCTCTGTGTAGCCCTGGCTGTCCTAGAACTCACTCTGTAGACCAGGCTGGCCTCGAACTCAGATCCACCTGCCTCTGCCTCCTGATACCTGGGACTAAAGGTGTGAGCCACTATCGCCCCCTTGTTTTTTTTGTTCATTGTTTTTTGGGTTTTTTTTGTTTGTTTGTTTTATTGGCCTGTTGCTTTGGTTGTTTTGTTCTAGCTGGTTTCAAACTATGGAACCCAGCTGGGCCTTGAACTTTTACCTGCTTCAGTGAGTGCTGTGTTTGCACAAGTGAGCCACTGTGCTGGGGGCTCTGTCGCTGTTTCATTTGTGAAGATATGTAGTGAACTAGTTTATTTCATTTCTCACTTTTATTTGTTTTACTGAGACCCAAGTCATGCAGATCAGACTATTTACAACTTCAAGTGGTCTCCCTGCCTTGGCCTGGGAGACATAGGATTTTAGACATTTGCCCCCATATCTAGCAGATGCAGACATTCGCCCCCATATCTAGCAGATGGAGACATTCACCCCCATATCTAGCAGATGGAGACATTCGCCCCCATATCTAGTGGTTATGAGCCGGACGTGGTGGTACACGCCTTTAATCCCAGCACTCGGGAGGCAGAGGCAGGCGGATTTCTGAGTTCGAGGTCAGCATAGTCTACAAAGTGAGTTCCAGGACAGCCAGGGCATGGCTATACAGAGAAACCCCGTCTCGAAAAACAAAACAAACAAACAAACAAACAAAAAGAGTGGTTATCAGCCACCATGTGGTTGCTGGGATTTGAACCTTGGGAAGAACAGTCAGTGCTCTTACCCGCTGAGCCAGCCCCCTTCCTTCTCTTTCTTTCTGTTACGGTTTTTGAGATGGTTTTACTGTGTAGACAAAGCTGGCCTGGATCACAAGATTCTTCTCTTTCAGCTTCCATTGCTGGCATAACAGGGGTGCGCCATCATGCCTGGATTCAAGTGAATTTTTATTCCCATTTCTGGCCAGGGCTGAAGAACATTTAGCAGAGCCCAGCACAAGCTGACTGAGGTGTAATGATGCTATGATCCTAACAGCTTTCTCTACCCAACAGGGCTGGGGTCTGCTGGGACCACGGAATGAGCTGTTTGATGCAGCTAAATACCGAGTGCTAGCTGATCGTTTTGGGTCTCCAGCTGACAGCTGGTGGCGCCCAGAACCCACCATGCCTCCAACTTCCTGGCGGCAGCTGAATCCTGAGAACATTCGACCAGGGGGTCCTGCAGGACTATCCCGATCCTTAGGCCGAGAGGAAGAGGAAGATGAGGAGGAAGAGCTAGAAGAGGGGACCATTGATGTGACAGAGTTTCTGTCCATGACCCAGCAAGACTCCCACAACCCACTCAGGGACTCAAGGTACTGATGTTACAGGGGACCCTGGACACATCTTGACATAGGATTGACCTTTTCTGAGCCTCTTTTAGTTGTCATATCTTGTTGCTCAGTGTGTCTCCCCATATGAGTGATGAGATGAGATAGTACACTACTGTCTTGGCCTGTGGCTGGGCTCCTGCAGACTGTGCATGAACCTTCTTTCCAATTCACACAGTGATCACTTTGCTTACTCTCTCCCTCTGCTTGCTTCCCTCTGGGGAAGCTGGGGGAGTGTGGGCTCTGTTGAGGGCCCCATCATTTCATGCCTCCTACCTGTTACATCAGCACTATGTCCCAACCTTGAAGGCTCAGAGAACTTGCCTAGGAAGACAGAACCTTTTTTTTTTGTTTTAACCTCAACTGTTTTTTCTCATAGGGGGGGCTCCTTTGAAATGACAGATGATGACAGTGCTATTAGAGCTCTGACCCAGTTTCCACTTCCCAAGAACCTTCTGGCCAAAGTGATTCAGATTGCAACATCCTCCTCCACAGCTAAGGTGAGTTGGCTCTCCTGAAAGTATGAACCTGAGCAGGCCACTTGTTTGTGCCCATCTCTCTCAAGGCTAAGCAGGACAGAAGCCTTGGTGTGGGGTAAGGGCAGAGGGTATCTGTCTCAGCTCCAACCTAGGCCACCTATAAGGATATAGGATCCCTGATGGACAGAAAGGATAAGGCAGCAGGGCCAGAGCAGACGTGAGAACAGCCACACCAGGTGTAGGCTGGGCACTGCTGATTGGGAGACCCTGATCTTGGAGCTAGTGGTGGGTTAGAAAGTATGAGAGAGTAGGAGTGGGTGCCTGAATCCTACACTGTAAGTGACATTACTGATGATACAGAAGGGCTGTCAGGAGGACTGATGAAGAGGCATAAAGCCTTTACTCCATCAGGACATGTCTGGGATTTGACTGTTTATAGCTTCAATCCCAGACTTTTCTGAAAGTGCTAATCAGATGAGGGTTAGGAAGACAGGTTGCATTGCATGAACCCCTTATACTACTACAGAGATTGAGAAGCAAGCTCAGAACTAGGATCACACAGGGTCACTGGGTGAAGGAGATAAAGCAGAAGAACAAAAGGGAAGTCACAGTACAGAACCATGAGTGGTTGTGCCCAGTCTGTGGCTCGTTGGTGCTGTAGAGATAGATCATGCTTAAGTTCATCTCTGGGTTCCTTGAAATGCGTAGATTACCTAACAATCTCTTTCCATTCTCTGCCTTTTGTAACTTCCTACTTATCTTCCATGTAGAATCTCATGCAGTTCCATACTGTGGGTACCAAGACCAAGCTGGCTACACTCACTCTGCTCTGGCCCTGTCCCATGACCTTTGTTGCCAAAGGGCGACGCAAAGCTGAGGCTGAGAATAAGGCAGCAGCCTTGGCTTGCAAGAAACTGAAGGTAAGTCCCTTTGTTTATAAGAGATTGGTCTACTCTTCTAGGTAGTAAAACCCACCAGGCCTTGGAGTGTTTGTACTCAGGTAGGAAAGGAGCTGGTGGCCCATCCTTGCTTGTATTTCTCAATGCTGTTCTGATATCTGCTTTCTCAGTCTATGCACAGTGACTGTGCCTGGGAGCTTAGCCTTAACAGCACTTGGCCTAGGTACCCAGAGAGATCCTGTTCACTGTGGTAGCCAAGAGAATAGCCTGATGCACAGCTAGAATGAAAACTGAGGAAGGGACATTAAGTCACGGCAGTGTGTTCTTCATCTGGCAAGTTGTGCACCTCCCACCTCTTTTTAAAACATTTTCTTTTTCTTTTTCTTTTCTTTTCTTTTTTTTTTTTTTTTTTTTGAGACAGGGTTTCTCTATACAGCCCTGGCTGTCCTGGAACTCACTTTGTAGACCAGGCTGGCCTCGAACTCAGAAATCCGCCTGCCTCTGCCTCCCAAGTGCTGGGATTAAAGATGTGCGCCACCACGCCCGGCTAAAAAGATTTATTTATTTAATGTATATGAGTACATTGTAGCTATCTTCAGACACACCAGAAGAGGGCATCAGATCCCATTACAGGTGGTTGTGAGCCACCATGTAGTTGCTGGGATTTGAACTCAGGACCTCTGGAAGAGCAGTCAGTGCTCTTAAGCACTGAGCCATCTCTCCAGCCCTATAACTTTTTCTTATTGTGTCCACCATGGCACAAAAGGGAAAGTCAGAGGAAATATGAAGGAGTAAGGTCTCTCTCCTTCTACCGAATGGATCACAGCAATCAAACTCAGGTCATCAAACTAGGTCGTAAACATGCCCTCTTCAAGACAGGATCTGGTGTACCCCAGGCTAAGCAGTACTTGTTACACAGTGGAGGATAATCTTGAGTTCTGGCCTTCCTGCGTCCACCTCTCAGGTGCCTATGCTACCTTGTAGTGCTTGAGACCAAACCCAGAGCTCCACGTGCTAGGCAGCTAACTAACCAACTTCACTACATCCCCAGCCTGTACTCTGCCTACTTGCTATAGCTCAGTTTGGCCTGGTACCTGCTGTGTAGCTCAGGTTGGCTTCCAACTCACAGTCCTGTCTCAGCATCCCAAATGGTTGGATGAATCAGTGAATACTTACTAGTAAGCCTGGCACACTTTTTCTTCCTAGTGTTGGGGATTGCATATAGGTATCCCTCATGCATGGTGGCCACTATACACTATACGCCTGTGCTCTATTAGTTCCTTGAAGGAGCTTTGGCATTAGCTAATGCCACAGCCTTGGAATTAACATTGTGCCCGATTAACAAGAGAATTGAGTTCATCTGACACTTGGAGGTGAAGGTTCAGTTTACAGAATGTGAAATGTGCCTGCTCTACTGAGTGGTCTGGTGATTTTGATTTTGGGAACCATGTCTTAAATCCCTCTGATGGTGAAAGGTACAGCTGTCAACTTGGAGAATATGAGGAGTTCATGAATTGGTGGTATTTTATACTATTATCCTAATACTTGGTGTGCAAGGCACAAAGATGAACATGAGATCAAGGCTGGCCTGGGCTATATAACAAAGCTCTATTTTTTTTTAAAGAAAGAAACAAACTGGTGGGGCAGCAGCAGCAGTGGTGCATGCCGTCAATCTCAGCACTCAGAGTTAATCCCAGCACTTGGGAGTCAGAGGCAGGTGGATCTCTTGAGTTCCAGGCTATCCTGGTCTTCAGAGTGAGTTTCTAGGACAGCTAGGGCCACACACAGAAACTCTTGTCTCTAGGGGGAAAGGGTAAGAACAAAAAAAACAAATTCAGAAAAAAAACAAAAAAAAAAGTAGCAAACAGGAGGTGAAATCAGGGAGTAGATGTGCTGAGCTGGGCCTCACTGAGTGAGTGTGGGACTTGTGCAAATGAGCTGAGACTGTAGACTCCTAAACAAGTCCCACACTCACAGCATAGGAGAAGCTGTCTGGGAAGGGGCTACAGTGCTGGGAAGCTGGGTGGCTAGCTGACACATGCAGACAGCATTAGGGCCTTTTGTGCTCTAAGCACTAGATCTTTATATAGCAGAGCTAGAGGAAGTGGGAAGACATCCTTGAGGAGGGAACATGAACTGAGCACTTGGAGCTAGTGAGACTAGTGAGACACTGTATATGAGAGAAACACACAGGTAAGAAACATGGGCCCACATTTGCCTGAAGGTCATATTTCATCTCAGCAGATGGGTTTAAATTTAAGCATGTAGTGAAGCAGACAAGCATTTCCTTTAAAGGGACTACTTTATCATGTTCAGACATTTACAGGACATTCCATGCACTGCTGTATGATGAGGTCACAGATGGCACTGTCCGCAAAGTTATTAGCCTTTATTGCTTACCACATCCCTCAGGTTCTGACCCTGTCTGGTTTAGGAGCATAGACTGAGCTATAACGTATCCTTCTACAGAGCCTTGGCCTTGTGGACAGGAACAATGAGCCGCTTACCCATGCCATGTACAACCTGGCCTCCCTGCGTGAGTTGGGTGAGACCCAGCGCCGGCCATGTACCATCCAGGTGCCTGAGCCCATCCTTCACAAGATAGAGGCCTTCCTGAGTCATGTAAGTGCCCTGTCTTCCATCCCACTGTCTCCTCTCCAGACAGAAGGCTGTTTCTACCTACAACTGGCTTAGGAAATCCTCTTTTCCCACTGAGCAGGGAGCCTTATTCCCCTGGCTCTAAAAGTCCCCTTAGTCATGCCTACGAGGGTTTCAGGGCAGTCACAGCCCAAGTTCTCTGCTCTGTGGATTGGGCCCTAACCATATGAGTCAGGTAAGCCCCCCTTTGGAGGGGCTTACTGCATGGAGGAGGAAGCCAGGCTTTTTGTCATTTTGTTTCTTCATCTTCTAGTACCCGGTGGACAGTTCATGGATTTCCCCAGAACTCCGACTGCAGAGTGATGACATCTTGCCCTTAGGCAAGGACTCAGGGCCCTTGAGTGACCCTATCACAGGCAAGCCATACATGCCCCTGTCAGAAGCAGAGGAGGTGCGCCTAAGCCAGAGCCTGCTAGAGCTGTGGCGGAGGAGAGGGCCAATCTGGCAGGAGGCCCCCCAGCTACCTGTGGACCCTCATCGGGACACTATCCTCAGTGCCATTGAACAACACCCAGTGGTAGTCATCTCTGGGGACACAGGCTGTGGAAAGACCACACGTATCCCTCAGCTGCTTTTGGAGCGCTATGTGACTGAGGGTCGAGGTGCCCGCTGCAACGTGATCATCACACAACCTCGCCGGATTTCAGCTGTGTCTGTGGCACAGCGGGTCAGCCATGAACTGGGCCCCTCCTTGCGCCGGAATGTGGGCTTCCAGGTACGCTTGGAAAGTAAGCCCCCAGCCCGAGGTGGGGCGCTGCTCTTCTGCACTGTGGGTATCCTGCTTCGGAAGCTGCAGAGCAACCCCAGCCTGGAGGGTGTGAGCCATGTCATTGTGGATGAGGTCCATGAGCGGGATGTGAACACAGACTTCCTGCTGATTCTGCTCAAGGGCCTGCAGCGGCTCAACCCAGCCCTGCGGCTGGTGCTCATGAGTGCTACAGGAGATAATGAGCGCTTTTCCCGATATTTTGGGGGCTGCCCTGTTATCAAGGTACCTGGCTTCATGTATCCCGTCAAGGAACACTACCTGGAAGACATCTTGGCCAAGCTGGGTAAACATCAGTACCCACACCGGCATCGGCACCATGAGGTGAGGGACACCACCCCAGGGTCTGGAGCTTTCCTTTGGATTCCCTCCTCCCTATCCTCATGATAGGTCATTATTTTCTTCCCAAGCTTGTCTCCTTGATAGAAAGTGGGGAATAACATGCCTTTATGTGTGACATGTATGTGTGGGCTAGAGTTTACATACTTAGCTTACCCTCACTGTGTGACTCCTACCCCATGACTGTGAGTGGCCTTTCTTCCTTACTCCAGTCTGAAGATGAATGTGCACTTGATTTGGACCTTGTGACTGATCTGGTTCTGCATATCGATGCCCGTGGGGAACCAGGTGGGTTCTTAATCCCAATTCTCAGCTACTCCCTTTCCCCACTAGCTGGATCAACCAGCTCATGGCTGCAGGGTTCCTTTACAGGTGGGATCCTGTGCTTTCTACCTGGCTGGCAAGAAATCAAAGGAGTGCAGCAACGGCTCCAGGAGGCCCTGGGCATGCATGAAAGCAAGTACCTCATCTTACCAGGTGAGCGTCTGGGTATGCACGCAGCAATGTGAGTCTTGCTCTCTGTGGTAGGGAATGACCTGGCCTATACTCAGTGGGCCTGGTTTCTTTGGCCATTTGCGCTTCAGTTGGATCAAGGCCAGGGTTGGGTGAGCGAGTGATCCAGATTCTTGCCCTGCCCTCAATGTGGGACTCTTCTGGCTGAACAGTGCGTGAAGCCCTTTTGCATCTTGCTATCCACCAGTGCACTCCAATATCCCTATGATGGACCAGAAGGCCATATTCCAACAGCCTCCACTTGGGGTACGCAAGATTGTATTGGCCACCAACATTGCTGAAACCTCCATCACAGTTAACGACATTGTGCATGTCGTGGACAGCGGTCTGCACAAGGAGGAACGCTATGACCTGAAGACCAAGGTGGCGCCTCTCTCTTGGGCCCAACTAACCCACTGGGGAATGATTCCAGTTCTGAGGTCGCCCCTAGTCCCGATCTACTGTAGACAGTCTTTTTGTGTGAGGGCCACATATATGGGAAATGTTCCTCTTGAGGGGTGAGGAGGGTGATTAGAGACATGGGTAGACAAAGACTATAGCACATGTAGGTTTCCTGCCTTCCCCTAGGTGTCCTGCCTGGAGACTGTGTGGGTGTCAAGAGCAAATGTGATTCAGCGCCGGGGCAGGGCAGGCCGCTGCCAGTCAGGTTTTGCCTACCACTTGTTCCCGAGGAGCCGGCTGGAGAAAATGGTTCCTTTCCAAGTGCCAGAGATCCTGCGCACACCTCTTGAGAACCTGGTGCTGCAAGCCAAAATCCATATGCCTGAGAAGACGGTGCGGCAGAGGCAGGGCTAGGGAGGGGCTGGCTCCTGGACAAGGCAGGTAGGACACAGGCATGAGAGCATGGTTCTTTTGCTCTAGGCAGTGGAGTTCCTCTCTAAGGCTGTGGACAGTCCAAATATCAAGGCAGTGGATGAGGCCGTGATCCTGCTCCAGGAGATCGGTAAATGGAGGCTAGGAATGGTTGGGCTTTGAAGTAGCTTGTGGGAGGGACTGACAGCTGAGATGTTGCAGGGGTGCTGGACCAGCGGGAGTACCTGACCACCTTGGGACAGCGCCTGGCCCACATCTCTACTGACCCCCGACTGGCCAAGGCCATAGTGTTGGCTGCCATCTTCCGTTGCCTGCACCCACTGCTGGTGGTGGTTTCCTGCCTTACCCGGGACCCCTTCAGCAGCAGTTTGCAGAACCGGGCAGAAGTAGACAAGGTTAGACCCAGTGCTTCCTATAGCCCTCTTGCTGTCTATTCACACCTCACCCGTTGTCCTGAGATGGACTCTATAGTCACTCCGTTGACCCCTGTACAACATTCTCTTCTCCTAGGTGAAGGCATTGCTGAGCCATGACAGTGGCAGTGACCATTTGGCCTTCGTGCGGGCTGTGGCTGGCTGGGAGGAGGTACTGCGCTGGCAGGACCGTACCTCCAGGGAAAACTACCTGGAAGAAAACCTTCTGTATGCCCCCAGCTTGCGCTTCATCCACGGTCAGCCTGGCCCCCAAGAGGGCCTCCTGAGCACTCCTCCCACTCCCCCCAGAGCTCCCATCCCAGTCGTGAGGCAGGGTCTCTGTTGACACTGCACTTTGCCTCCCCAGGGCTCATCAAGCAGTTCTCAGAGAATATTTATGAGGCTTTCCTAGTGGGGAAGCCCTCGGACTGCACACTGCCCTCTGCTCAGTGCAATGAGTACAGCGAGGAAGAGGAGCTGGTGAAGGGTGTGCTGATGGCTGGCCTCTACCCCAACCTCATCCAGGTGCTTCCTCTAAGGGTCGGGTTCTCACCAGGTCCCCACCTCTCTCGAACCTTAGCTCCTTGCTCATATTTCTTTTTTGTCCCTTTAGGTGAGACAAGGTAAGGTTACTCGGCAAGGCAAGTTCAAACCCAACAGTGTCACTTACAGGACCAAATCTGGCAACATCTTGCTGCATAAGTCGACCATTAACAGGTAGGTGGCAACCAGGATTACATACAGAGGGACCCAGAGAATGGCCAGATGTGTAGCTTCACACAGCATTTTGTTCCCCAGGGAGGCTACCCGGTTACGGAGCCGATGGCTGACATATTTCATGGCCGTCAAGTCCAATGGTAGCGTCTTTGTTCGAGATTCCTCCCAAGTGCACCCACTAGCTGTGTTGCTCCTAACAGATGGGGACGTGCACATCCGAGGTGGGTACTCCTCCCACCATTCCAAGGGGTACTCATGGCCCCGCAGCATGACCCAACATAGCCTGTATTTCTCCTCCTCCAGATGATGGGCGTCGGGCCACCATCTCTTTGAGTGACAGTGACCTGCTTCGGCTGGAAGGTGATTCACGAACTGTGCGGTTGCTTAGGGAGTTTCGTCGAGCCCTAGGACGGATGGTGGAGCGGAGCCTCCGCAGCGAGTTAGCTGCACTTCCTCTTAGTGTGCAGCAAGAACATGGGCAGCTGCTTGCACTGCTGGCAGAGTTGCTTCGAGGACCTTGTGGCAGCTTTGACGTGCGCAAGACAGCTGATGACTGAGCCCCTCTTCCGCTGGGGCTATGTACAGAGTGCAAATGTTTATTTAAAATAAAGTTATATTTATCCCTTGTGAGTGCTGCTGTCCTCCCAAGGGCTCCTCTCAGGACTCTGGCCTCTTATACATAGTTGGCAGTGGCGACATAAAACCTCCATCCTTGTGCCGGGCATGGCGGTGCACACCTTTAATCCCAGCACTGGTGAGGCAGAGGCAGGCGGATTTCTGAGTTCGAGGCCAGCTAGGGCTATACAGAGAAACCCTTTCTCTGAAAAACCAAAAAATAAAAAATCCTCCATCCTCAAGAGTGATCCACCAGAGCAGCCAACACAGTCCAACTGTTTGGCCAAGCCCAGCATTGTCACAGCTGCTTCTAATGATACCCACAGCACAGACCATGTCCTAATGGGTATGAATAGAAAGATGCAAAGAGCACTGTTGTAGGCAGCCTTGATTTGTGTACATCCTGCCAGGAACTCCAGGCATTGGTTTTGCCCTGGCCACAGCCATAATGCAGTTGGGGGAAGAGTTGAAGGGGATAAGAACTAATGGGGACTAAGAGGACAGAAGCAACATAGCCTGGTGGGATGTCAGGCAGCTTTATTGTTTAAATCAGTACAATTACAGACATGGGTAATGGCTAAGCCATGAGCAAACTATAAAATACAGAAGGATCTTATTCCCAAACATTTTGAAGTATGCACATCACATGGCCTGTGGTCCCAAGCTGCTAGACCAGCCTTCTCAGGTTCTCTGGCTCATGGGATCCTTCCAGGGAGCTACCTACAGAGCTTGGGCTACCTTCCTTTCTCTTGGCCAATGGGCTTGTTTCTTGTCAATTTCCTTAGCATCTTCAAGGCCCCACGATCAAGGAGGGTAGCAAGTACCTGTATGCGCTCAGCCATCACTACCCTGGTCCCCACTGGGTCCTTCCCAGTTCCATGGGGCCCCTATTGCTGCAAAATACAGACAATGCAGGCTCCAAGCTTAGTTCTGACAGTTTGGGAAGAAAGCCACTCCACGGCTCAGGCAGTCCTATTTCCACAGGTTCCAGCAATTCTTTGTGTGTGCTTAGAGAGCTGGGGATTCAGTGTCAAGATTATCACAAAGTAACTGCTATCTCATAAATGGAGAAGACCTTCAAGCCCAGGGATACCTTCCCTTGGCAGAGAGAGTGAAGACCTCTACCTCCTCAAACTGTACCCAAGCAAAGGCAGAGTGTTAGGAGGGCCAAGGGGACCAAGTCTGGGCCAGCCTCCTGAGAGGCAAATCTGCCCAGCAGAAAATGCCCTATCAGAGGAGCCCTTAGACACTCCCAGGCCATTTCAATACAAACTTAGGTTTGAATCCTTTATTAGAAACCATGCAAACTTTAATACAAAAAAATACAAGTGCAATAAGAATCTTGTGTTGATAAAATTCCCAGGATTTCCTCAACATTGCAGCCATCCCATCCATGAGCAGACCATACTGGGATGGCTGCCCCACCATGGCTCCTCCTCTCCAGTCACACCAGAAGACTAGATGGCCTCAGTCTCATGCATTTTAGTTTTAAATTTTCACACCTGATTCCCCTCTGTTCACAAGCGTTCTGGACATCTCAGGCTCCCCTAGATATGAGGATTTGGGTGCCATGGCCTGCAGGTACAGGCCAGCGATTTTGACCTTCATTTCTGTTTCTCCAGCTCTGGTTTTGTATCACACATTGACCACCGGATTCCCAGGGAATGAGATAGATGCCAAAACCAGCCTCTTGGTTAGAAAAGCAGCATATACACAATACCAACACAATCAGTCACACTGACCCACCCTAGCTGTCTGACTTCACTAGGCAATAGTCCCACTTCTTCCCACAGGCCCAAGCCACCCAGAGTAGGGCAGCCCTCCCAATATCTGACAGCCTCCTCAGTGGAGACTTGGGATCTCCTTCCCCACTTCCCTCACTACCTACCAACAACTCTCATTTAGACATGGCTTCAACCTGCAAACTACACCATCAGTTCATAGGTTATCGGGAGGGGAAAGAATAAAAAAGTGAGACAGCAGCTACTCAGGTACGGTAAGTCGTGGGGACAAGGAGAACTGAACCTTGACTAATTTGAGGCGGGGCAGCAAAGGGGCCTGGTACCACCTACATGGTGGCTTCCACCGTGGGGTCAAGGAGTGGTTAGGTTCCAGGGATTCGGTCGGTGCTGGTCTCCACTTGGAGTTCACCTTTACCAGTCCCTCCAGGTTGAGCCAGGGAAGAAAGGGAGGATTTGTCAGTTTCTTTTGGGTTTGGTCCAAAAAAACCAAACAGCCAAGGCTGGAATCCAGCTCCTCACCCCTAGATCCCACAGAGATCCCACTGGAGTCCCATCCCCGCCCAACTTTCTCCGTGGTGCAGTGGTGACATGGTGAGATAGTGAAGTTGGAGCTGGCCCAGAAAAGGGTGGAAGGAGGTGTAAAGGCAGCGGGGCTGCTGCTGCCTTGAGCAAGCGAGGCAGGAGGGAAGGAGGCCTAAAGGGGCTGCCCAGCACCCAAGAGCTTACAAGTCTAGTAGACAGCCCGGGAAAAGGAGCCCAGGGCTCGAGACCCCAAGCTTGGGCCACCAGGGAAGTGGGGAGGCCGGGAGACAATGTCAGCCCCATGGTCGGTGCGGGCCCTGGCATTTGCCCGGAACGTCAGCCTGTAGGTCTCAATCTGCAGTGACACGTGAGGAGGGATGGGAGGGGGTAACAAGCGGGGAGACAAGAGAGGGAACACAGGGGAGATGGAAGACGAGACCAGAATGTCATCATTAGATGCCTGGAAGATAAAAGGTTACTTTGTTAAAATTTAGGCCATACTCCAGTCATAAAACAAAGGAGTTTCAATTTTCAGCCAGTGACAGGGCCCCTGGCTGGCCCTTAGGCCAAGCCCAGCCACTTACTTGTCTCCTGGATCTGGCTGTCCAAGGTCTGGGGCTCCCTTTGGTCACCACCCCCTGACAGGGTGGTGTGGCCACTGAGGCCACTGGCTGAAGTAGGGGCGCCAGCGTCAGGCGCAGCCTCAGGGATGGCTGGCTCCTCCCCAGCGGGGGGGCCTGGACACGGAGGGGCCTCAGTGCCACCGCCCTCAGTCTACAATGAAACAGTGGGGGAGACAGTGAAGGGTCAGTTGGGGAGGGAGTGGGATGGGTGATGACGGTGAGTCTCCTGTATAGCCTTCCCACCCTGCACAACCCCAGCAACCCAGCTCTATATCTGCTCTTTGCTTCTCTTCCCCCAACACTGACTCTCATTAGAGTTGCTGGGCTAATGCCACTCTTGGGAATCTCATTATGGAACTCTGTGACTCTCACCAAGATTGATACCAAATTAAAAATAGCTACAACAACAGTAACTCAAAAGAGCATACAGCAGAGGTCTACACTTGGCTGGAAAGTAGAGGTGTCCCTTGCCAGGCACACCCATTGCTTTGGAAGAGCTCTTGGTAACTAAGTAGGCTCCCTGCCTGCTCATCTGTGAGGTAAGGTCCCCTCACGGTAGAGGATCTTTTATGTGGACATCATTCTAGTGCCTGTGGACATAGGAAGCAAAATGAGGTATTCAAAGAGGTGTGACCCAGGAACATTACAGGGAAACCTTGTGGAGCTCAACAGAAGGACATTGGATCTGCAGCATGGGTCAAGCATAAAACCGAACAGTGGGAGCTTTTATGAGCTAGACTCATGTCCTGGAAAACCTACCAGGCAAGAGTAGAGATAGACATAAAGTGAAAAAAGAAAGTAATACAAAACTTGGCATAGACAATCTGAGTGTGAGTCTTAAGCTGCAATCACTTCCTGTTGCCATGAACAAGACACCTAATCTGTAATGTCCCTTTTAGACAGACTGAAGGGTGATATTCTCAAGTCCCAGAGGATCAAAACTCTAAGAGCAAAGAGCCCTAAAATGGTCTCTGAAGGAGTCAGGCCTGGAACCAGAGGACAGGACAGGAAAGTGGCAGAGCGGCCTGCACAGTGAGCAGGCACAGAGGGAAGGACCCGGCTCACTCTCCTGAAAAGCAGCAGCAGCTTCATGCCTGGGAGTCTGTAAACTGCAACCTGCATGGGCCTCCCCAGCTGCCCCAACACAGAATGAAGGATAAATGGAATCTTGGCACACAAAAGGTCACACAGTACTGTGGGAAGAGGTGGATGGGAAGAGGAGGGAGGAGGAGAAGGAAAGAAGAGAGGGAGCAAAGAGGAGAGGCCCAGCCAATGTCAGATATGGAAGAAGTTGGCCTGTACTCTCATGCTCTTCCAGAGACTGGGCAGGACAGCCCCAGCAGCCTGTCCCTAGCAATTAAAACTGATAGTGAAGGAATTGCAGGGCCCAGCTTGCCCTGCCCTTGTCATTGTGTTCCCTCAGAAATGGATGGGGTGGGCCCAATGAGGCAGGCCACAGCTCTAGGGGGCAGATTCTGCCACAAGCTGAGGTGGCTGGGGCTCTTGCCTCCCTTTGGACTAACAGTGGAAATGGAGACAGCAATGGCACGAAGAACATGTGACTCCTGAAGAAACTGAGGGGCGGTGACAGGCCCACTAAGCCTCACTCCAACTGCAAGGGAGACACTACTCTAGCTGCGTACTGGCAGCTCACTCACTACCTTCACGGCACCTCCTGCAGGCAAGTGGCCCACGTTATCAAGGGATCCCACTTTGGCTTGGGCCTTCTCCTTGAAGTTCAACTTCTGACTTTCAATCTTGACATCTCCTCCACCTGGAACAAAGGGTAGCAGAATACACCTGTGAGCCAAGTCAGGCGTCTAGAGAGGAATGGCCACAGATGGCTGTAGTCCCTTCTAAAAACAAGGAAAATACACAGCTCAAGGGTGGTTCAGAGGACAGGAGAGGCAGTGAAAACACCTATCTTGGAGGGAAGGCTGCCCTCGAACCATGGCATGCCTAGCCTGCACTGGCTCCTGGTTCCCCAGGTCTCCCTAACTCTCCTAAGTGGTCCACCAGACACTTGGTGACACGGGGACAGGCTACAGACACTGATTGCTTGAGACACACAGAGAGAAGGAAGAGTGAGACAGTGAGCATGCTCACAAGTGTGAGTTGAAAAAAAGGCAGACAGGATCCAGTGCTCCCTGGCTGGGGAAAAATGAAGGACACCTGCACACAGGAGCAAAGATGGGGGAACACTGATAGGCCAGGGCTCAGGAGAAGGGTGGCCTGGTCACGAACGACCTCTTACCGGCCTGTTCTCAACCCAGTCCTCACAAACTCACCAGGTTTTCTCACTGTAGAGTTATCCCCAGCAAAACCAGTCTTTAACTTGGTGCCACTAGGGTAAGAGCTATCTCATATACAAAGAGAGTGGGATGAACACTTACTTAAGGACCACAGCGTGTTTTTGGTCCTTCAAAAAAGAGTACACTCTACATTAGACCTCACAGTCCCAAGACTTAGGAGGCTGGGTAGGAAGACTGCTACAAGTTCAAAATTATCCTGGGCTAGAGTGAATTCCAGGTTAGCCTGAGCTTCACAGTGAGATGCTGCCTTCCCCCTTCCCCCACCAAAAAAGTCACGACAAAACCAAGTAAGTAAGCCGGGCGTGGTGGCGCACCCCTTTAATCCCAGCACTTGGGAGGCAGAGGCAGGCGGATTTCTGAGTTTGAGGCCAGCCTGGTCTACAAAGTGAGTTCCAGGACAGCCAGAGCTACACAGAGAAACCCTGTCTCAAAAAACAAACAAACAAAACAACAACAACAACAACAACAAAAAACCAAGTAAGTAAAACACACAACCTAGACTGGAGCTACTGAGAAAAGGGAATGTTCTATGCCTTCACCTTAACTGGCCCGGGGAGTGATCTCATGAGACACCTCTGCCAGCTGTGCACCAGCAACTAGAACAAGACCTCACAACGGCTTGTCTGCTCTAGACATGGAATGGAGGACATGAGCCAAGACAAGTGCTCCGGCTCTTCTCAGAAGCCTCTGTAGGATGCTGCCAGGGATGCTGCCAGATGGAAACGCCACGGCAACTTTGAGGAGACCCTCGCAGACAGCATTCCGAAAGCCTTCCCTTCTCCTCTCAAGGCTGGTATTAAGGAGGCTCTGCTTGGGGCTGCATTTGTTACTGGATCTGAAATGAGCCCACTCCTCCAGCACTAGCTCCGGGAATGTTAAAGTGCCTGGCCCATAGCACACAAGATTGCCAGGGACAGGATGTAAAGATCACCAAGGAACAGCTGTGAAAATCGACTTAACAAATTGTTCCTCCAACAGCAAAGCAAAGCAGCACCCAGCTGCTACCTCCGGCAGGTTGGAAAAGCTGTGCCGCTTCCATCTGGGGGGAAAGCATCTCAAGAGTTTGCTTCCTTCTTTTTCATGTGTGTAGTGTGCATTCATGTATGTATGTACATATGTGTGGTTCCACATGCTGAGTGAAGGCCTGAGGTTAAATGTCAGGAGATTTCCTTGCAGAGTCTCTTCGCTGAGCCTAGAATTCCTCTATTGGCTTGTCTCTGAAATCACAAGCTGACTACTATGCCCAGTGGACATTTATGTGGGATCTAAGGATCCAAAGTTGAGTCTTCATGTAGCACCTCTCTAGGAGCGGCTCCCAATTGTGATATCATGTAACTTCCCTGACGGAAGGCCTCCCAGATGACCTTCAGAGCCCACCTGCTACAGAGGGGTTCTCAGAGCCACAGGCAGAAACACTCACCAGGCTTGTGCTTGATATTAGCTTTGGACCCACACTTGGAGGAGACCTTGGATATGTCCACTTTCTTGTTCTGAATCTGAACCTAAGCAGAAGAACAGAAAAGCAAACATCCTCAGAGACAAGGCACAAAGGTCATGCATTAGCCTGCCCTCCCTTCACCAGCTCCCTTGGTTACTCCCTTTTCAGTCTGTTCAAGGTCAAGGCCACCTCCTAGAGTGCTTTAAAGAGCCCATGATCTAGTGTGACTCTTTACCTCTAACCTCATCCCCAGCTGCAGGTTTTCCTTTTCACCCTCCAGAGCTGCTCCACTGTGCAGGGTACAAACACGAATGTCAGGGCTCTCCTAAACTGCCTGTCTGGCTCCATCTCAAAAGCTTACCTAGCAGTCCTTACACAGAAAAAGCTAACACCTAAGAGAATGTCCTCCCAGTGCTTTTCAATGCACGCCCAGGCCAGCCACACAGCCATGTGTGGTTTGGACTCATTCCTTCATGACACAGACTTCTTTCTTCTCCCGGGAAAATAGAATGCACAAAAGGGCTACAAAATGATCTGTACCACACCTTATACATTTACCCCATGGCTACCACTCAGCCGTTAGGTAGAATAAAGTTCTCAATTTAAATCTTGGAACATTAAATCTTAGATGCATTTTATTGGTAGTGTTTGAATATTTTGCCTGAATCCTACATTTATGTACCACTTGCATATCTGGAACTCAGAGGCCAGGAGGAATGAGATCTACTGAAACTAGAGCTGCATAGCTCTGAGATTCACGTGGGCTCTGAGAATTAAACAACCACTAAGCCATCTCTCCAATCCCACTTGGTACATTTAATACATACAAGTAATGCAATAAAATAGTGCTATCCTCAGTTAGCAACATGCATTTTGTTTTAAGACAAGTTCCCCTTTGCTGATGTGTGGGATTACAGGCATGGATAGGGTGTGTGGTGATTTTTCCCATTAGTTTTCACATGTGCTTTCTAGTTATGGAAGATAGTTTCCTGTGAGCACTAACTACCTCTCTTCAGGCAGCCAGAAGAGGAGCTCTTCAGGCATAGCCCTCTGCAGACGTAGACCTTGTGCCCACAAGTCTGTTCTGATCACATAGTCCTGTGCAGACCTAGACCTTGTGCCCACAAGTCTGTTCTGATCACATAGTCCTCTGCAGACCTAGACCTTGTGCCCACAAGTCTGTTCTGATCACACACATTTGCTTTCTTCAGGATTTCTGTAGGCTTTCATTTCTAGATGCAATGTCTGTTTAGAGGATAATGAACAGACTAAACTGCCTAATAAGATTATGTATACCATGATGGCTTTAACCCCAGCACTCCAGGAGGCAGAGGTAGCTATAGCTCCATGAACTTTGTGCCATTCAAGGCTGTATGTTTGGTTTTCTTTGAAAGATATAACTTAGGCATTGAACACCCGGTCTAAGATGATTGTCCGGCTTCAGGGTACACTTAATCCTGGAAACCTCAGAAAGTACATGTTCCATAAACTAGTCCACCAATGTATTCATTATTAATTATCATTATAATTATTATTATATCTAAGTACACTGTAGCTGTCATCAGACACACCAGAAGAGGGCGTCAGATCTTATTTCGGATGGTTGTGAGCCACCATGTGGTTGCTGGGATTTGAACTCATGACCTTTGGAAGAGCAGTCGGTGCTCTTAACCACTGAGCCATCTCTCCAACCACCTCACCAATGTATTCTTTTCTTTTCTTTTCTTTTCTTTTTTTTTGGTTTTTCGAGACAGGGTTTCTCTGTCTAGCCCTGGCTGTCCTGGAACTCACTTTGTAGACCAGGCTGGCCTCGAACTCAGAAATCCGCCTGCCTCTGCCTCCCGAGTGCTGGGATTAAAGGCATGCGCCACCACGCCCGGCACCAGTGTATTCTTAAGCAGAGGTGATTTTCCATCCCTGAGATTGCCTGTTAGAAGCTAACAGAGGCCATTCTGTCAGTCTGGGGCTGAGCTCTTTCCAAAATATGAAGTTACAATCCAGGCCTCCCTTTACCACCTCAATGAAAGAAAATTTAATAAGGGAACATTTTGATTAAAAGACACATTACGGGCTGGTGAGATGGCTCAGCGGGTAAGAGCACCCGACTGCTCTTCCGAAGGTGATAAGTTCAAGTCCCAGCAACCACATGGTGGCTCACAACCATCCTTAATGAGATCTGGCACCCTCTTCTGGAATGCCTGAAGACAGCTACAGTGTACTTGCATATAATAAAATAAATCTTAAAAAAAAAAAAAAAAAAGACACATTACACTCAAGCCCCACACTAAAGGGTTGCTGGCAGTCGCATGACTGCACACACGACTACTGCTGNAGAGAAAAAGCCACAAGGATCAGTGTCTACCCTAGTATTGGTAGCTGTCACTGTCTTTCTAAATCTTCCTCATTGCAGCCAGCCTCACTTGAAGCTGCTAATATGTGGCCAACCACCTACTGACTGGGTACACTAACTCCTTGCCATGAAGAACCATAGTGGGCCTGGCAGTGGTGATACACACCTTTAATCCCAGCACTTGGGACGCAGACTAGGTGATCTCTGAGTTCGAGGCCAACCTTATCTACAGAGTGAATTTCAGGACACCCAGAATTAAACAGAGAAAGCCTGTCTTAAAATGAAACAAAACAAAACAAAAAAAGATCCATTGTGAATTTTAATCAGAAGGATGTACAAGCAGAGGGTTGACTGGAGGAACATTCTTGGCTGGGTTCCTCAAAGTAAAATGTCAGAGGGTGTTTGCAGACCCCAGGCAGAATAGCCAGAGCATTTGGAGCAGGGGTGCAGAATAAAAAGGAGAAGGGAAAACAACCCCCCAGCTGAGGACGGCAAGGAGGAGCCAAGTTCAAGAAAGAAAATGGGGGAAGAGACCATTTGTGGGTGGCCCAGGAATGCATCCGTTGTACAGCTCTGCCTGGGCACCATCAGGAACCAGAGGGAAACAGCGACCGAATGCACTATTTCCTAGACCAGAGTCTCCCTGTGAGCTCTGATTCCCAAGCACCTCCAATATATGCAAAGAGCTAACCCAGAACAGCAGCGTAACAACAGGAGGATGTTTAGATGGAACAGAGAAAAGGGACTAAAAGGAGGAGACAGAGAAAGGGGAGCAGAAAGAGAAGCAAACACAAAGGAAGCAACAGACAGAAGCAGGAGTGGGCGGGCACAATGCTGGTTAATACAATCCTACAATGACAAGGCCCCAAGTACAGCCTCAGAGAATATGGGCACCCGTCTCAGGACTGGGATTCAGCCAGGGGCTGCCCAAGCAAGCTCAGTCAAGCCTGTGCTCTCCCAGAACTGGGGGCTTCCAGCCCTCAAAGGAGGTCTCTGACTAAGTTAGAGGAAAGCACGAAGCCCCTCTCTCACACAGTGATGAGATGAAACACCTGAGTATCACGAGCTGTGTTCCCTCGGAAATAACTACAGGCATTGCGCCCTTCAGATGGCAGGACTGCTTACTGGTCAGGGACCAACTCAGGCACTGTGATCCCTTCACATTAGGGAAGGTATTCTGTGTCATCTTCCCGCGTCCTCCCACCCTCCACCCCTTCCACCGTGGGTTTCCCACAGGGACTATGCCTCATACGACAACTAGCTAGAGCTTATACTTACATTGCCACCTCCAGGGACATGCTTAATATTGTCCTTGGAACCACACTTGGATTGAATATGGCTGTAGCTCACTTTTTTGGATACTATCAGGACCTGGAGTGTTAGAGAATAGAAAGAGAAGGGGAAAAACACAAACGGAGAGGGCTAGTTAGAACTGACACTGAGCACCACATGTGATCACAATGGTCAACAAGAGTTACTCCAACTTCTGTCCCCACTTATTACAACAGGGGTTAAAAACACAGGAAAAGGTATGTGAAAGCAAGAAAGGGAACAACACAAGACAGAAGCAGGCTGGACAGAGCTATGTGGCTGCCTCACTACCTTCTTGTGGAGCCCCTTCTCTGAAAGCTGGACTCTAGCTTTTTTCAGCAAGGATACTGATGCTCTGAACCAGTTCCAAATTGGGGCCTGGGACAGTTGCAACCAGACTCATTCCCAGAAACAAAGGCTGCTCTAAGAATTGTTGGGCAGCTGGCTAACAGCACAGATCTGATGACAACAGGAAGGAAGACACATTGTTCATCTAAAAAGGCAAATGGTCACATGATCCTGAACCTGACACAGCTGCACTTACTCCTCACCCATCTGTTTCAGAAACTCTGATGGAGGAGGCCAGGCTTCATTTTTGTGTTTGAACTAGGGTCTCACGATGTAGACCTCAAATTCCTGATCCTTCTGTCTCACCATTAGCTCTACTAGGATTACAGCAAGCATATCTGGTTTTACGCCTCTCTGAATCCTTTAGATATATAATAATGTGTTGGTGAACAAAGAGACCAACCAAAACGGTGAGACAGTGATGTACAATTCAGAAGAGCACAACCAGGCTGCACTGCAACGCCCTGAAAAGAGTAACACAGTTTATAGCTTTCAAGAAGAAAGGTCCTTCCTCCCCTCTTTTTCCTCAGAACTAGAGGCTCTTTGCAAACGAAATGTGCTGTGCTACCAAGAGAACCTGGAACTCACGCTGAGTACCTTACCATACCATGCTTCTTTAAGTTCTTGACTTTTTCATGACATTAACAGTGGATTGATTTTAGCCAGATAGGCGCATCTGTCTCTATACCTAGCAGCAGCTTTACAGTCAGGAGACAAGGCCCTGACTTCTGAAGAAGAACCTGGGTATGATGTATTTGTATGCATACTAGATGAGTTTGAAATGTCAAGGAAGTGTCTGACAGTTTCATGCTCCCTTCATCTGGCTGACTTAAGTCTCCAATGGGGTATGAGCTCACAACTTGGTTGGCTTTCACTGGTTGGTATAAAAACTGTCTGACGGCTGAGTCATTAACTAGAGGAAGGAACACAGGAAAAAGTAGGTACTAGTTAAGAACAGGAACAAAGAGGAATAGAAGGGAAAATGACTCAGGCTAGGAGAATGATGTTCCCACTTCACCTCAGACAGGGAGACCTGAATAAAACTCACTTTCCCAGCAGGCGGTTTCTGTGCACTCGGAATGGAGCTGGCTGCTTTAGTGACTGCATTAGGTTCAGGCTTTCCAGCTGTGGTAGCTGCCTCTGTTTTTTTCTCTACTTTGGCCTGGATGGAGATAAATGGGGTTGGGGGGGGGGGCAAGTTTCAAACCAAGATGAGAGCCCAGATGCCAAGGAAGGAAGAAGGCAGAAAAAGAAAAAATACAAGGCCAGGATACCAGGCAGAAAGAAGCAGTCACCCTTGCCCCTAGTCTAGATCCGCGGAGCAAGGGGCACAGAAAGAAGAAGCACAGGCCAGAACTGAAAGAAGAGATTATGCATTTATGAAGAAATGGTTCAAAGGCTAAGATGGAATCAGTGTTTCTCTGTGAGCACGTGTGAGTCTGTCATTCTAAATCACAGTGCCCTCATGACTCCCAACGCTCTGCCATGTCCAGCGCATGGCTACAGTTCCTGGTGATGGAAGCATGACATCATCAGGTACATGGCAATAGACAATAACCCAAAACTAGCCCAAGGTATTTAGAGCGTCGAGTGTTTGTGGCATGGAAGACCAAGAAGAGTGAAAAGGGGGATAAGGTCATCTGGAGCTCAGCCCAGACACTGGGCTGGCTGTGCCACAGCCAAACTGCTCTGAGGCCCTTGTCCCAGAATGATCCCAGTCTGTCATTAACATCTTCCAAATGAACCACGATTCTGCTGCATTTCTGTGCCTATATTCAATTTTTTAAAAATATTTTTTTAAATGTTATCTATATGAATGTTTTGCATACACATAACATGTGCCCACTAGGCTCCTGCGAACACAATTTACATATAAAAGGTTGTAAGCCACAGATGTGGATTCTGGGAATTAAGCCTGGGTTCTTAACTCCAATCATCTCTCCAGTCCCCCTATTCAATTTTAATAATTTTGGATTAATACAATTTAAGTATCCTACTCTGGATGCTGACAGAATAGTTCAAGTTGACAACAGTTAAGGGTAAACTATACCACCATTTTTTCTACATTCTGGGTTTCCAAGGGCTGCTAACACTTGACACATAAAACTGAAACCCATGCAACTAGAATATGCTTTTTTAAAGTTAGTGTGTGTGTACAAGTATGCATAGCCACACTTGTGCACAGATGTGTGGAGGTCAGAGGAGAATTTGCAGGAGCCAGCTTTCTCCTTGCACTGCAGTGTTTCTGTGGATGCTTTTCTCCTCTTAGTTAATGTGTTGGCCCCAGAATGTTCTTTGTTGTTGCCATCTTCACCCAACCACTCTATGTAGTCATGAAACTCATCATGTAGACCAAGCTGGCCTCAAATTCAGAACTCCTCCTGCCTCTGTCTCCCTCTGCTAGAATTAAAGTTGTGCCACCACACCCGGCCTCAGAACTTCCTTAATGTTAAGCACTGTAGTTTAGAAAAGCTAGGGTATGTGGTTCATTTCCCAGCACAGAGCTCACCAGAGGAAACCCTAGTTCTCATTTGGACACATTCCTCTCATATCAAGGGATGGAGATATTAAATGTGTCTGGTAAGAACCAAAAATAAATGGGGCTCATGTCCAGTGTCTCTTACCTTCATAGTTTCTGAAGCTTTCTCTCCAAACTCCCTAAACCCTGAAGCCATGGCTTCAAACTCATAATGATTCTGTTGCTCTGTCTTCTAAGTGCTCTGAGGAACCAAACATCCAACTTTCTAGGTTTTTTGTTTTTGTTTTTGTTTTTCTGTGCAGTCTTGGCTGTCCTGGAACTCACTCTGTAGACCAGGCTGGCCTCAAACTCAGAAATCCTCCTGCCTCTGCCTCCCAGGTGCTGGGATTAAAAACATGAGCCACCACTGCTCGGCTAAGAGTTTTTATAAAATAGAAGACTCTTTCTACCTCCCAAAGAAAAATATAAATTTAAATCCCAACACAGTGAACGGGAGGTCCTTATGGGAAGATAAGGCCAGGCCTTCCCTGATATTGTAGTGTCAAGAGCCAAAACTGAAATTCTCTGGTGCTGAATGAAATGATCTAGGTGACTGCATGTGGCAGAGAAGCAACAGAAGCCAGAATGCCAAGATCCCCAAGCTCATTTAACTCACCCGGCCTCCTCCAGGCTGGTGTTTGATGTTTTCTGTAGAGCCGACCTTGGAGCGAACACTCTTCAGGTCAGGGGCAGAAACAGTTGTGGCCAGGCGGCTCACCCTGGGAGCAGAGGAGCTAGGCTTAGTGGAGGTGGGCTTCTTATCCACAGAAAGAGCCCCAGAAGAGCGGCAAGGTGCAGACATGGGCTTGACTCGAGTGGAAGTCATCCCTGCTGGGGGTGCTGCCNAGAACTGGGGAAGGACAGCGGGGTCATTAGGCTTCCCATCAGGTGACTTAGGCATTACCTGAGGCAGACTTAGCAGTCATTCTTTTGACATCAGCAGGTTTTCCCTCAGTCTTGGTGGCTGCGCAAACAAATGAGTATATTTAACAAGAGATCTGCGGAGATTCATCACTCATCTGACCATTACAAAATGTCCATGCTGACCCAGTGACCGTGCTTGTTTCTAGGACACAGTGTAAAAAATTTTTTTTTTCGAGACAGGGTTTCTCTTTAGCCCTGGCTGTCCTGGAACTCACTCTGTAGACCAGGCTGGCCTCGAACTCAGAAATCCGGCTGCCTCTGCCTCCAGAGTGCTGGGATTAAAGGCGTGCGCCACCACACCCAGCTCGACACAGTGTAAAATTAAAGAGCAACATGGAGACTGCACCAGTACACATGGCTGGCACCATACCCTGCTCTCATCAGTCCCAATGATGACTTCCGCTTGGCCACAGAAGAAGCTTACTAAATATGCCTATGAATTGTTTCTCCCCCCCCCGCCCCCCACTGAGACTGAGACTGAGACTGAACCTAGGGCCTTGCACACACTGCAAGTGTTTTGCTATGGAGTTGGACTTACAAACAAAAGGATGCTAGGATCTATGGATTCAGTAACAAAGGGTTAACTAATTCATCTGAGAATTCATAGGAGTCACCTTTGTTAAAGATTTTTCTGAATATACACAGCTTCTAAGATAACTCAGAGATGCAGGCTTGTTATGTTAAATCCATTGTGCAAGGTCCAGAACACTGATGGTTGCTGTATGAAGATCACTACACTGTCAGCATTACAGCAAGAAGCAAAAGGGCAAGCCCTAGCAGGGCAGTGGTGGCTCATGCCTTTAATCCCAGCACTTGGGAGGCAGAGGCAGGCGGATTTCTGAGTTCAAGGCCAGTCTGGTCTACAGAGTGAGTACCAGGACAGCCAGGGCTATACAGAGAAACCCTGTCTTGAAACAAACAAAAAAAGAAAGCCCTATTCTCTTCCTGCTGGTTCCCATGGGAAGGAAGACTGAGATGCAATACTCACTGGTGGGCCTCTTAGGCAGAGTTGTAGCTGGACTTCTACTACTTGGTCCAGTGGAAACGAGAGCTGAGGGAGATGTGGCTTTTGAAACGGTTGGGGTGGTTTTAGGTCCAGGTCTGAGGGTTGGGGCAGATGAAGGCTTGGATGGCGACGTCCGCTTTTCAGCCACCTTAGCTTCTGTAATTGGCTGGAAATGGAAAGGTGGTAACGAGAGTTGCAGGTTAGTGTTGAACCCAGAGGGGACCAAAGACAGGAAATACTATGGACCCTCCTCCAGTGACTGACTTAAAAATAAATGGTTCTAAGATCAAGGATTCCAGGTAACACGAAAGGTGTTTGCAGCTTGTAATGTCAGGCAGAGGTAATAGGATTGTTACGAATATGAGGCAAATAGTAGCTACACCATTAGTTCTAGAACAGACCTGTCCACAGAGTGAAACCAAAAAACAAACCAAATAAAACACTAAGAGAGCTCTCTGGAGCAAGCAGCCAGGTAAGAAGCCTGGTGCTCTGAATTAGTCAACATTAATGCAATGAGAAAATCTCCAAAGGGGACAGCACACCACAGCCTAGTTTTACTTGAGATCCACTGAAACTATTTGACTGATTAAGACTTAACAAGCATATGTGCCAGAGGCTGTAAGTTACACTCACTTAATTTAGCCCTTCTTCTGGGTAAGGTTTACCCAGAGCAGAGCAACAGGATGACACTCAGATCAGCAGCTAGCAGCCAAAGTGAGCCGGAGGCTGAGTGCTGGCTGAGCCTGGACACTAAGGTAGTGTGCCCTTGGGAAGATCACTGCGCCCCACACTTTCTTTCTTCTGCATTGCTCCAGCCCAGCTTTGATGGTATAATACTAGAGACTGAGGGTGGGAAGGCTGACAGCAGAGAGGTGTCTCTCTGTCTCCCCCCACTTCCTGTGTATAAGTATGGCATGCATGTGAGCATGTCTGTTGTGTTATGTGCAGGCGCCTGCATCCCAATGTGGATGCTACAAACTAAACCTGGGTCCTCTGGAAGAATGGCAAGCAGTCATAACCAGCGATCTCACCAGACTCTATTACAAAGACTGAGGACCAAACAGAGCACGGTGACACACACACTTTTAATCCCAGCAATCAGGAGGTAGAGACAGCCAGATGGCTGTTAGTTTGAGGCCAGTCTTATCTAGAAAGTGTGTTCCAGGCTTGCCAGAGCTACAAAGTAAGAGCCTGTCACAAAACAAAATGTTTTGAAGATCAAATCAAACTATGACTATGATTCAGAGCAATGTAGAAAAGTCTTATTGTTTTGCTAGTAGGAGTAATAATGATAAAATATTAAAAGTGACTTGTGGTAGAAATCACTGAAGAGTGTGAGATGAGACATCAGGAATTTGCTGGGACAAGGGACTCTTTTAGCCACAGTTAATCTGCTGGTTTCCATATCCTTTTCTGAACAGGTTTCCTGTAAATCTGCATGCTGGACCTGATTAAATATACACCCTCTGCGTTTAGATACATGCTGCATCACGCCTTTAATCCCAGCACTTGGGAGGCATAGGCAGGCAGATTTCTGAGTTTGAGGCCAGCCTGGTCCACAAAGTGAGTTCCAGAACAGCCAGGGCTATCTATACAGAGAAACCCTGTTTCAAAAAACAAAAAACAAAATAAAAAAAGGCAGTGTCGTATGGGGCCAGGCATCAGAAATGGCATTAGACATAGGCTCAAACCCTACCTCTGTCAAGTATTAGCATGGACTTTATATTTAGGAAGACAATTTGACTGAGCTTTTAAGCATGCACAGATTTAAAAAATACAACTAACAATATTTATATTATGGATGGTTAAGAATATTCAAAGAAGCCGGGCATGGTGGTGCACGCCTATAATCCCAGCATTTGGGAGGCAGAGGCAGGCAGATTTCTGAGTTCGAGGCCAGCCTGGTCTACAAAGTGAGTTCCAGGACAGCCAGGGCTATACAAAGAAACCCTGTCTTGAAAAACCAAAAAAAAAAAAAAAAAAAAAAAAGAATATTCAAAGAGTTATGTATATCAAAAAACTAGAGTAGTATACTTCATTTTTATGAATACAGAGTGAAAGCTCGCTAGGTACATCTTATCCCTACAGACTCTTTTCCCTTGCCAGGAGCACTGTTCCTTGAAGACAGTCATCTGCTCTCTAGCCTTTTAACTAAACAACTTCCTAAAAAATCCAAAATGGGATAAAGTTCAGAAAGAAAGCCTTATGAGACATCATCATTTCTAGTGCATGATAGGGCTTCTCAGTTTCTTAGACAGGGCTTCAATTAAGACTATAATCCCTATTACAAGATTAAAGTAGAACAACCCCCAGGTTATCATGGGAACATGATAACATTTCCCACCATGAATTTAAAGCTACCAATAGGCTAAAGGTCCTTCTCAAATAAAATAAAAGCCTGAGGAAGGCAGCCACAGCCTGCACCCTCCCTTCCTCAAGGAGCTAACATGGAAGCCAGTGCAGCTCTGAATGTGAACTGGAAAGATGAAAATCACAAGTAACCCAGTGAGAAGCTGCCTAAGGCTAGAAGCAAAATAACTTGTCACATGATCCTGGAACCTGCTGAGCTCAGCTGGATGAGTCAGCATGTTGCTAAGTAACGGAAAAAACTTTATTTTGCAGGATGAGTAAAGAGAAAGACAAATATCTGATTAGTATGTGGAACACCGGAAACTGCTTAAGGTACAGAAACAGGTGAAGCATAAGTAATAGTTAAGACAAAGGGAAAAGAATGAAAAAAGATAGAATATTGCTTCTGACCAGGGGAGACAAGGGGAAAATAATAAATGGGTTTCGAGTGTTACAGTTGCACCCCTGGGCACCCAAACTGACTTGCAAAGCACCACTGCCCTTCCCTGCCCTTTCCCAGTTCCATCAGTTCATTGTCTGCAGCAACAAGAGCCTGTCTATGGACCTGAAACTCAAGGGAAATGTTCTCCGGGCACAGTGTATGGGTGGTCACTTACCTTTGGCTTCACGTCTCTGGCAGGTAGGGTGGAAGGCCTGGCAGTAGCAGTGGCAGCAGCAGGGCGTTTGTGTGGGGCAGCTGGCACTGAGCCTGAGGCGAGGCTCATGGGTTTTTTATTCAACCCACCAGAGGTGGTGGGAGCTGGTTGCTTAGGGAGAGAAGTGGGCTGTGTTTTGGCTTTCGATGTTGAAGTCTTTGCAGGTTGAGTGGTGGCCAAAGGCTTTAAGTTGATGGTTGTTTAATTTTTAATTTAAAAATTTAAAGAACATAAAACACACAGACAAGAATAAAAACAAATAAAAATGTATAAATTGCACAATTCAAAGTAAAATTATAAGCAATGAGGATTGATGCAACTGAAAAAAAGCATTCCTTTCTTCTGAGCTCAGCAGACAGTAATTCTCTTTATTCTTTTTTTTTTTTTTTTTTTTTTTTTTTTTTTTTTTTTTTTTTTTTTTTTTTTTTTTTTTTTTTTTTTTTTTTTTTTTTTTTGGTTTTTTGAGACAGGGTTTCTCTGTATAGCCCTGGCTATCCTGGAACTCACTTTGTAGACCACGCTGGCCTCGAACTCAGAAATCCACCTGCCTCTGCTTCCCAAGTGCTGGGATTAAAGGCGTGTGCCACCACGCCCCGGCGAATTCTCTTTATTCTTAGACACAAGATCTTAGGCATGCTAAGCACATGCTGTACTTCTGAACTATATCCCCATGTCTGTGGAAATGCTTTCTTAATCATAGTGCCACAAATTCCAATGGTTTGATTTTTAAATCATTTATTTTTAATAATATCTGTCATTAACTTTTGGTAGCTGTAAAGAATTCTATAAATAAAGGTATCAGCAAATGATTAAATTATTACTGACTGGATTTAAAAAAAAAAAAAAAGGATCTTGCAGGGCGTGGTGGTACACACCTTTAATCCCAGCACTCAGGAGGCAGACAGATTTCTGAGTTCGAGGCCAGCCTGGTCTACAGAGTAAGTTCCAGGACAACCAAGTCTATACAGAGAAGCCCTGTCACGAAAAACAAACAAACAACAACAACAACAACAACAACAACAACAAAATAGGATCTTGTTATGTTACCCAGGCTAACACACAACTCAGAATCCTCTAGCCTCAGCTGCCAAACTGCTGAGATTAAAGGAACAGGCACCAAGCACACTCTACTTTTCTTACCTAGGTCTTCACAAGACAGCATAACTATTCCCTAAAATGTGTACCTGTGTGTTTACCAAGTACAAGAGAAAGTTTCTGAAGCCATGGTCTATCTAAGAAACCTTCATTCTTTTTTTTTTCACGAACAGATTTCAGGATAAGTCTACAATTGCTTCTTGCTGTTAATAAGTGAAATGTAAGTCATTTATAATTTGACAATGGTAGACATATTAAGATCCTGTCTGAAAAAGCCATGGGCACAGTGGTAGAGCACTTGCCGAGGAAGTACAAGGTCCTAGGTTCAATCTCTAGCACAGAAAACAAATATTTAATGAACATTTTACACAGATATACTATAAAAGTGAAGACAGAGGATTTTGAATTAATTAATTTGGTATAGGCCAAATGAAAATATGGTATATATTTTCTTTTTTTGTTTGTTTTTGTTTTTTGAGACAGGGTTCCTCTGTATAGCCCTGGCTGTCCTGGAACTCACTCTGTAGACCAGGCTGGACTCGAACTCAGAAATTCACCTGTCTCTGCCTCCCAAGTGCTGGGATTAAAGGCGTGCAACACCACGCCCTGCGGGATATATTTTCTAAGAGCATCTAAATTTGAATAAAGACAAGACAGCTCAGAAAAAAAGACACTGCATTCATGATTCAAGCAATAACAGCAGAAGGTTTTTTTAAAATTACAGAAAAGGATAACCACCATTCACTCTAGCACCTACCTTTGCTTTCTTTTCTGGGCTTGGTGGTAGCTCCTTGTTTGGTGGGGTAGTGATGTCATTTCCAGTCACACCTACAGCAGCAGCCTTTCCTTCTTCTTGCCAGGATACTCCTAAAGGGTGGAGAGTCAACGGGAATTATCTTAATTTTACAACCATGTTAAACACGAAAGGCTCCGTTGAGAGTCCCATGGCTGGAGCTCCATTCTGAAGAACCCCAAAGGGCTATGCTGCCAAAAATGGGCAGCCTGTGTCCTCCCTGGGATCACAACAATTCTAGGAGATCTGAGCACTTGTCACCGTGTGAAGGAGGATTCACCCTGATGATGATCAGGGCATGGAAATGGCCTTTAAGGTTTGGTTTCCTTTTCCATCGATACCAACAAAGAGCTTCTGTTACCTAAACACCAACTCCCTGAGAACAAAAGGGACAAAAACCACTTCTGCCATAGTCTATCCCTTAGAATAAAGGTTGCTGAGAGATGGGGCAAGAGCCAGATGGTTCAATAACCTCCCTCACTTCCTTTCCCTGTAAAGAACCACGCTGCAGAGGATGTGAGATTAAGCTGCTCCAATTCTAACTGTGACCTAGATTTCCAACAAGGCCAAGAGCCATGGAAAATAAAGTCACCAGCCTAAGCCAGAAAAACTCCTCAGAAGGGAGATACCTCAGATGTCAACAAGCAAGAAGCCTAGGAGCACTGTGACAAGTATGAAATGTGTAGTCCTAACATGGAGATTTTCTGACTGATACAAAATCCATTACCACAAAAAGCATACCTAAATCCAAAAGACAACTGCCAAACAAAACTTTCTCAAACACAAAGAGCTTGAACTCCTTAAAATCAGTAACTCTTTTTTGTAACTGGTGTTTTAAGACAGAATCTTATGTAGCCAGGGTTGGCCTGGAAATCACTACACACATAGGGATGAGGTCCGAGTCTCCTGTCTTCACCTCTGGAGTGCTAGGTTGTACCAAGTTCATGTGGTGCAAACCTAGGCTCTGGGATGCAGGATGAACATGCTACCGACTGAGCTGCATCCTGTGGCCTGCTCTTTTTTCATTTCCTGAAGACTGGCTCTGATGTATCAGATGCTGGTCTTCAACTCCTGATCCTCTTCCCTCGGTCTCCTGATTAGAGGCCTGTGCCACCACACCCAGGCCCAGGTATCAGTTCATCTTGTAAGGTTATCAATCCACCACCACCCCCAGCCGCCCCAAAAGGTCAAGAGAATATAAAAATAGGTCATATAAATTCTAAATATGAAAATATGAATAGGTAAGCACAGGTATATATAATTCTAGTTTTTGTGAGACGTAGTAGCAGCCAGCGTTCAAAGCCAGCTTTAGCTACATAGTAAGATTGAAGGCAGCCTGGGTATATGAGATCCTGTCTCAAAACCAAGGTCTGGAGAGATCTCAAAAAAAGATCTCAAAAGAGCACTGACTTCTCTTCCAGAGGACCTAGGTTTGGTTTTCGGCACCCATGTTGAAAACAGATCCAGTCCCAAGGGATCACTGAGCACTACATGTATCTGATATATACACGTGCAGGTAAAAACATCTTTGAAGTAAAAATAATAAATATTAAAGACATAAAGAGTTGATGGCTCATATCTTGAATCCTCATGGTATTATATGGATTATATGAATATTGTTTAGAATTTCTAAATTAACATTTTTGGAATTCATTGCTTTGTGCAGAATAAACTACTAAACTTTTACTTCCCCTTAAGATCCTTGAACCACCCCCCTTTACTTTGTTTTTCTGAAATGAATCCATGACTTGCACATTTTAAGCACATACACTACTGTGGAGCTATATTGTGAGCATCCCCACCCTCACCCCTCTAAGCCCACTTTAGGGACTTGAGAAACAGCTCAGTAAAGCAGGCAAATGGATATCTATGTTTGATCCTCAGAACCCAAGGGGAAATGCCTGCTTGTAATCCCAGTGTGAGGTAGTAAGTTGAGACTGGCAGGCAGTCTAGTGGCAGTTGGGAGCTGCACGGCAGTAAGACAGCACGTTTCAAAGGCAGAGGATGGTATTACCAACATGTCACGTGCAGCTGTACACACACAAACACACAGGTATAAAAGGCTTCACAGCCCTAAGAAAGCACCTGCTACTGCAATTCCTCTGGTTTCTGTTAAAAAGAAAATTAAAATCATTCTCTGAGGAGTCCCTCTCTGCTGCTTTCAAGATTAACTTTCTTTTTATAAAAGTTCAAGTTAACTTGAAAATAAGAAGCCTTGTTTTAAGATGTCTGGAGATTTTTTTTTCCCCCCGAGACGGGGTTTCTCTGTATAGCCCTGGCTGTCTTGGAACTCACTTTGTAGACCAGGCTGGCCTCGAACTCAGAAATCCGCCTGCCTCTGCCTCCCAAGTCCTGGGATTAAAGGGGTGCGCCACCACGCCCGGCTTGAGATTTTCTACATTTAGAATTTGTTCAGTTCTTGAACCTCTTATTTATATTTTAAGATTTTATTTATTTATTTTATATATGAGGACATTCTCGCTGTCTTCAGACACCCCAGAAGAGGGTATCAGATCCTATTACAGATGGTTGTGAGCCAACATGTGGTTGCTGGGAATTGAACTCAGGACCTTTGGAAGGGCAGTCAGTGCTTAACTATCCCATTTTTATTGTTTTAGGGTTTGAGCTTTGTTTTTTAATGAGAAAGGTTTCAACTCTGTAGGCCAGGTTGTCCTTGAACTCACTAGGTTTCAGCAGGATGAACTGGAGGCAAACTCCTGCCTCTAACTCCTGGGTTATCAGGGCCTTACTTTTGATGCCTCTCTCTCTTTCAAAACATCTACTGTTAACATATGGTCTTCTTTTTTTTTTTTTAAAGATTTATTTTATTTTATGTAAGTACACTGTAGCTATCCTCAGACACTCCAGAAGAGGGAGCCAGATCTCATTACGGATGGTTGTGAGCCACCATGTGGTTGCTGGGATTTGAACTTATCACCTTCGGAAGAGCAGTGGGGTGCTCTTACCTGCTGAGCCATCTCACCAGCCCCCCATATGGTCTTTTAAAAGATAACTTTGGGCACACGCCTTTAATCCCAGCACTCGGGAGGCAGAGGCAGGTGGATTTCTGAGTTTCAGGCCAGCCTGGTCTACAAAGTGAGTTCCAGGATAGCCAGTGCTGTACAGAGAAACCCTGTCTCAAAAAAAAACCAAAAAAAAAGAAAGATAACTTCAGGCAGTTAAGAGCACTGGCTGTTCTAGAAGAGGTCCTGAGTTCAATTTCCAGCAACCACATGGTGGCTCACAACCATCTGTAATGGGATCTGATGCCCTCTTCTGGTGTGTTTGAAGACAGCTACAGTGTACTCATATAAATAAAATAAATAAGTCTTTAAAAATTAACTTTTATTTCTTTCTGGGAATTTCCTAAGTTTTCATTTTCTTTTTTTATTTAAAAGCATTTCAGGGGTCAGCAAGATGGCTTAAAATGAAATCACGTGCCTGACAACCTGAATATAATCCCAAGGAACCACATGCTGGAAGGAGAGAATGGAGTCCTTCTAAGTTGTCCTCTGATTACCTCCCCCAACCCAATCAATCAATCAATCAATCAATCAATGCATGTAGTAAAGTGTTTTTTAAAAATAATTTTTGACTTTTTAAAAATTGTTACTGCATATAAGGGTAGGATGCAAATACATAAGCTCATGCATACCACTATGTGCCTGTGGAAGTCACAGGATAACCTGTGGCACTTGGCTGTGGGCACCAGGGATTGAACTCAGGTTGCCAGCAAGTATCTACTAAGTCAGACATCCCACTTGGCCCTCAGTTTTGTTTTCTTCCAGAAAACTTGTAGATGTTTGCTAAAGCACATTTTATTTATTTATTTATTTTGCAGTCCAGACTTTATCCCCCTCCTGGTCCACCCTCTGACTGTTCTACATCCCATATCTCCTCCCCTGTCTCCAAGAGGATGTTCCCATCCCAAAGCAAATTTTTCCATGTCTGCTTTGAAACTCTAATATTGTGCTGTAGCAGACAATCACCCTTTTATATTTAGCTTGTAGATTCTGGCTGTAATCCAAGTGAAACCTAGTATTCTCAGCCCCAGCAGTATAAATTCTAACCCACTATGTCCTTCTGGCCTTACTGAGGCTCTCAGTCCATGTTGGTTCTGTCTGAAAGAAGTGAAAATCAAAAAAACCAAACAAACAAAAAGCCAGGCGCAGTGGCACTTGCCTTTAATCCCAGGACTTGGGAGGCAGAGGCAGGCGGATTTCTGAGTTCGAGGCCAGCCGGGTCTATAAAGTGAGTTCCAGGACAGCCAGAGCTACACAGAGAAACCCTGTCTCGAAAAACCAAAAAAAAAAAAAAAAACCCAAAAACCCAAATAGTTTTAGTTTAACTGTGACACAAACTTAACAACTTAATACTTCTGTTCTGTAAAGCTAAAAGAAAGTCTCACCAAATGACACTTGCCGACACTGAATATTTTTCACTAGGACAGGGTTTTCGGTAAATAGTACAGACACTTAATGAAGTCTTATTGTTTGCATGTGAACAGTAGCATCTCCATCTGTTCACATAAGCATGAAGTACTGCAGTCTATCCAGATGTGACTTTTCACAGAGGATCTCCTCTTTGCCCCAGGGTAACCTTACTAGGCACTACTGGAGGATATGAGCCAAATGTTGCCAGAGTTTCACTAGAGAATGTCTGAAAAAGAGTTCATTATATTAATCCCTTCCTAAGGCTGTTCTGATAATCCTTCCAGTATTGGTACTACCTGCTTCCAGTATTAGAACTGGAAAACCATGATCAAAATTCCAGCAATCTCCGCTTCCCCCAACTCCCCACCCAGTATACCCACCATACTGGTTTGTATTTTGCTTGTTTGTTTTGTTTTCCCCTCTGTTACTGATATTTGTGAGACAGGGTCTCTCCATATAGCCCTGGCTGTACTGGAACTTGCTGTGTAGATCAGGGTGACCTCAACCTTGGACCTACCTTAATAACTGGAAGCACCAGCATGCCCGCCATAGTCAGTGTATAATTACAGCTTTTTTATTTGTTGTTCTTTTGAAGTACTGGGGACTAAACCCAGGATCATGCTGGATAAGTCTTTTATCCCTAGACACTCAACCTCTGTCTTTTTGGTAGGTTTCCCCCCCCCCCAATGGTTAGAAATTAATTTAGTTTATTTAAGGGGGGAAAAAAATTCCTGATAATAGAAGTGGAGTATCAGCTCATGGAAACCACAAAGGCTGTGGTCCTTTTCCAATTAATTTACATAGCCTTTGTATTCTCTCACATTAGTATATTGGAGGTATTTGTGGAGCATGTTTCAGTTATTAGATGAAGCCTACATTTTGTACTTTTTCTTATCTATCTATCTATCTATCTATCTATCTATCTATCTATCTATCTATCTATCTATCACTAAGCTGTCCAAGGTAGGCTTAAACTTATTCTGTAAACCAGGCTACTCTTAAATTTGCCATTCCCATCTCAGTCTTCATCATCATGCTGGAAATTATAGTTGTCTTACCTCTTCTAGTTCATCCTAGGAATCTTAATACTAGGAACAGGGGAGTCTTCCCTAGCTCCCCCAGCCGCCGGCCCCCATGGACCTTGGGCTGTGTTATTTGCTGTTATTGCCAGGAAACAGAGTAGTTAACAGTCAAGAAATCTCTCAGGACAGCATTTTAGTAACACTGGATGCCCATTTCTAGGTATTTTACCCATATTTTTCCTAGATGGCAACCAAACAATTCCCAGATGGGGGTGAGGGAGCATGTGTATAGGAGCAGCAGAGAACCCCCCCAGAGACACACATTAGCTATAGCCTAGATATACACATTTGTGAGTTGGATCCCATGAGATTCTTCTATATCATACATATAAATAGTCCTTACAGGGCTGGAGAGATGGCTCAGTGGTTAGGAACACTAACTGTTCTTTCAGAGGTCCTGAGTTCAAATCCCAGCAACCACATGGTGGCTTACAACCATCTGTAATGAGATCCGACATCCTTTTCTGGAGTGTCTGAAGACAGCTTCAGGGTACTTGTACATACAATAATAAATAAATGTTTAAAAATAAATAAATAGGGCTGGTGAGATGGCTCAGCGGGTAAGAGCACCCGACTGCTCTTCCGAAGGTGATGAGTTCAAATCCCAGCAACCACATGGTGGCTTACAACCACCTGTAATGAGAACTGACGCCCTCCTCTGGTGGGTCTGAAGTCAGCTATAGTGTACTTATGAATAATAATAAATGAATCCTTGGACCGGAGAGAGCAGGGACTGAGAAAGTAGGACCAACCGGAGGGAGCGGGGCCACTAAGCGAGTGGGGCAGACCAGAGCGAGCAGCGTTGACTGGAACAAGGAAGAATAAATAAATAAATAAATAAATAAATAAATAAATAAATAAATAAATAGCTGGGCGGTCGTGGCACACACCCAGGCGTGGTGGCACAGGCCTTTAATCCCAGCACTTGGGAGGCAGAGGCAGGCAAATTTCTGAGTTCAAGGCCAGCCTGGTCTACAAAGTGAGTTCCAGGACAGCTAGGGCTATACAGAGAAACCCTGTCTCGAAAAGAAAATAAATAAATAAATAAATAATCCTTAAAATGAATAAAGCCATATAAGGTTTTGAATTGGTTTCTCCTTCCCACTGTCTCTTTTTTTCTTTTTGGTTTTTCGAGACAGGGTTTCTCTGTGTATATCCTTGGTTCTTCTGGAACTCACTCTGTAGACCAGGCTGGCCTTGAACTTGTCTCTGCTTCAAGTACTGGGATCAAAGGCCTCTGTAACCTCTCCCTGGTTCCACTGCTTCTTTCTTTGCCAGGTTCTCACTCTGTAGCTCAGAGCTGATAGTGAACAAGAGAAATCCTTCTGCCTCAGTCTCTCAAGGGCTAGGATTAGAAACATGCACCTCCATACCCAATACAGGCCTTTGTTTTGAAAGCTTGAGGTTTTCATCTGGAAGTTTTGTTTTGTTTTGGTTTTTGTTTTTTTTCAAGACAGGGTTTCTCTGTCCAGGCCTGCTTCTGCCTCCCAAGTGCTGGGATCAAAGGTGTGCGCCACCACACCCGGCTGGAAGTTTTTACCTCTAAATTTTCAGCAATTCCGTTTTTAAAACCCAGGCTTAAATGTCTCCCCCAAAATAATGTTTCATGACTCACAAACCTCTCAGCCATCCCCCACCAAGCCCTTGACCAGGTGGTTAAATTGCTTAAGGATTATCAATAATTTCTAGAACCCAGTCAGTGACTGGCGAGTGGTAGGCATGCTAATCACTCTTTATAAATCTCAGTGTTGGGAATCATAGGTTGGGGTTCAAATTTACAGGTGAACGAGTTAGTAGATTTGTCAGCCATTTAGTATGTTTTTCCTACCAGCACTAGCCTCTTTTAGAATGAACCAGCCAGGGCTGGAGAGATGGCTCAGCTGTGACTGACTCTCTTCCAGAGGTCCTGAGTTCAATTCCCAGCAATCACATGATGGCTCACAACCATCTGTAATGAGATCTGGTGCCCTCTTCTGCATACATAATAAGTAAATAAATAAATCTTTAAAAAAAAAAAAAAAAAAAAAAAGAACCAGCCAGGCTTAGAAGACTCCAGTTCTGTGTCACATGCTTAAGTCAATGAGAGTTTTGGCAATCTGCCAAGCCATGTCTAGTATACTATGAGCTGGAACTTAATCCCTAGCATCCCACTCAAACCCCGATGGCCCACGCCCCAATAGAAATGAAAGAAAGAGAGGGGAGGAGGGAGGGAAGAACAATTAAAAGGAATACAAAAATCAAGTCTTTACTCACTCCTGCCTAGAGGGTGCCTAGAGGTGCATGGCACCACCTCTCTGTGACCATCGTGGGTTTCTAGGGGTGGACAGAAAGATCAGAGGATCCTATTCATGAGGACGTTCTAAGTCCTGCTACTTCGAGAGACTTGCAAAGGTTGAGGGCACCTGGATTCCTGGATTCTTACAATTTTTGCATCATTAGAGCCTACAGAGAAAACATAAGCTTTTTTTTTTTTTTTTTTTTTTTTGCCTAGTCTATTCAAAATAAAAACAAAAATCTGCTAGTGCCCCTAGATGGCTGCTCATGCAAAACTGCTTGCCACACAAGCCTGACAAACTAAGAGTTCAACCGCAGAACTCACCTAAGGACAGAAGGAAAGACTGGATTCTGCACACAAACCATGGTGCATGCCCACCCCAATTATAAATTTAAAATAGCATTTCATTAAAATGTACTCAAGAGAATACATGGGTCCTAGGAAAAGTGACTACCTAAAATACCAAAATCAAACAAACAAACAAAAAAACCCCCCACAAATAATAATAAAATTTGTGTTTTAAATGCCTGTTAACAAACACCATTGTGAATCATGATCCTTTGTGTAGCCAGAGAAAAAACAGCTTCTTTAATCTATCAACAATGGCAGCAGTGGGGGGTGGAAAAGGGAAGGAAAGAAAAGGGAATGAAGAGGGCACAGATGGCAGCGCTACACCATTCACACGTCCACAGTCTCTCTTCTCCCTAATTTCATTTCTTCCTCCTCCACCCCACCCCCCCAAATCCTCAAAACACAGGAATAGAAAACTAGAAACACGACAGGGTCAAACAGGAAGGACATGGAGAGAATATTAAACAGCCAGGTATAAAAGGCTTTCTTTCAACTTCAACAAAAGTAAATCCTTCTCAAAAGCAGAAGGGAAAACAGCTTCCATCCAAACTGCAACTTAGCAGTGGTTAGTACTGATAAGCCTACTGTGACTCTAAACAAAGTGATTTATTTTACAGGCGAGTGAATCAATCAGCAGCAGTGGGATGGTCAGAGCTCAAGAATCATTTGGTTCAAACCAATAGGATCAGAGGGGTGGAAGGATGGGGGATGGGATAGGGAGGGCAGCATGAGGTTAAGCAGCTCTAGCTTTTAATGCCTACCAATTTTGCCCCCACCCATCAACAACCCAGCCAGCCAGTATCCACAGTGACACATTCAGCCTGACCCAGCCAGATTCACTGTGTTCTCCTGCCTCACTCTGAGAAAGCCTCCAACAAGGGAATTAAGCCTTCCCCCAGGTAGTCCCAGACTCCAGGAGTAACAAGCTGCTGACGCTCCTGTCCATCTATCACTTTGGCTTCTTCCTCACTGTCTGCCGGTTCCCAGTGGAGGCAAAATTTAGAACCATACCATCACGTGGGGTCTCTTCCAACAGCAATGATGGAGTGCTCTGGGTTGCAGTGACCTCAATTTCTTTCTTCCCTGCCAGCGCCATCAGCTGTTTCTCGCCTCCCAGGCAGATGAAGGGACATGAATCAACTCTTGTCTCACCAGTATCTTCCTGCCCCTTTCCCTTGCTGCTTCCTTCGGGAATCTGTTCCAGCTTACTGTGGAGATACAGCCCGGCAATGCCCAGTTCCTTCTTCCCAGAGCTGTTACTATCATTGCTGAAGTGGATCAGTTCTTCTTCTCTCTCCTTGGCCACTGGTTCCTCGAAGGTTAAAGCAGTAGGTACCTGAGAAGCAGACAGGCTGGCCAGTTCCCCAGCACTCAATCTGTAGCTAGCTGACTGGTCTTCAGCCACAGTCATGGAGCGCCTCATGGCAGGCACCCCCAGCTTCCTGGGCATAGGGCTTGGAATTGGGCTACTGGTGGGAGGCTGCGGGCCAGAAGGAAGCTCCTCTTGGGCAGGCAGCTCAGGGTACTTATCGGCAAGATTCACAGCTGGGGGCACTGAGAGATGGTAACACTCAGACAGGGCTCTTCGGATTGCCTTTTTCTGCTGGGGGACTTGGTCAAGCATAGGCCCCTCCTCAGAAGAACTTATTTTCTCCAACTCCTTATCCTGGCCTGGGCTGTGAAAGTCTGCGTTCAAATTTTCCTGAGTGAATTCCACCATAGTGATTGGTGGACTGGTGGTGGGCAAATGCTCACTAGTTGGGTCTGGGTGGGTGACAGCCACCAGTAATGAGGACTTATTACTAAGCTGCCCAGAGTTATCATTCATCACCCCAATCACCGAGCAGCTGGAGATGAGGCCATTCTTCTCTTTTCCTGGAGTTGCAGCCATTGAGACCTGAGGGCTCTGAGTCACTGAGTAAAAGTTGGGGTTCCAAGCACTGGTTTCTTGTTCCTCACCATGTTGAGTGAGAGTGTCAGCAGCCCCGGGAAAATTTGGATCTGGCTGGCTCTTGATCTCTAGTCCACTATTCCCTGCCACCTTCCCCTGAACTGTAGCGGCTTTGTCTTGCCCCTCGGTGAGTCCCAGGTGGAACTCTGCTGCCTTCTGGTGAACTAAGTTCCCCTCTGAGGGCTGGCAGGTTCCTGAAATCACATACCCGCTCTCAAGGTGACCGGAGGTTGCTTGATACGCCTTGTTAGGCTTTTCGATGTTAAGTTCTTTGTCTAGCTTCCCCTCAAAAAAGCCGAGCTTATTCTGTTCCAGGAAGCTGGAATTCTTCACAAGCCGGTCTTTCAGCTGTCCATCCATACTGACATTCAGCCCGATTTCATTCAGTTTACCCTCTGTCCTCTGCCATTCAAATCCATCCTGACTGATTTCTTTCCGGGAGTCCATCCCGCACTCTGGAGGGTTGCCTTTAGAGAGCTGGTCGTCCTCAGCTGCGAGAGTGGCAGTGAGCGCGGCTGGCTGCTTCTCTGGAAGCGACATCGTCCCTTTCACTGCTCCCCACTCACTCTTGGAGCTCTTGCACCACCCACGCTCACACGGGTCTTGCAGTGACATCACAGCAAGCTCCCGGGATTCATGGTAAGCTCTCTAGTTCTCCCAGTCTCCCTTTCTCCTAAAGCAGTTTGGTGCTAAATGTATTTACCAGGTGTAAAAAGGGAAGAATGAACAAGAAAAGAGAAAGAACGCCACTGTGTGTTAATCTGTATATATAATTTCCTGCTAGCTAGCACTCTGTTCATCCCTATAATTTAAAATACAGTACAGTGCCAATTCAGGCACGGAGGACAGTAATTATGTCAGCTTTACATATAGATATATGTATACCCACACATTCATTTATCTCATTCTATGCCCAGCCTGCTGAATTCACCCACTCAAAAAAAAAAAAAAAAAAAAAAACTGTTTTAAAATAAGCAAGGCTCATTTGCCAATTCTCCACTGTAACCGCTGAAGAATAACGATTCCAGAAAATTGCTCAAACTTTCACTTAAAACAAACACCTTAATGTTAAATGCAGACTGAGGAATGCACTCCTTGGAGGGAGGGTGGGTTTTGCCATCACACAGCTCATCCCATTCTCTCACTGGATGGGATCCACACTCACTTGTGGCCTGAAGTATTTGCCTTTCCTCTCCACTCCTCTCACTGGCCCACTCCCATCCTGGAGAGAGCTTTTCCTTCTCTCTCTATTTAAAGTATGTGCACCCAGCACAGCCCATTTACAAGTCAAGGACCAACTTTCTAGAATGGATTCCCTTCAGCCATGTGGGTTCCGTGGATCAAACTTAAGGTTATGAGGCTTTTTCACAACTGACCCATCTTGTCCACCCAACTGTCTGTTTTCTTAGAAAATCCAAAACCTGAATTAGGTAGAATTTCCAAAAACCCATCAGTTCTTCTGGTTGGTTTCTGTGATGGGAGTTTATTAAAGGGCTCATTTTACACACTTTTAATCCTAGTATTGAAGGGGCAGATGCAAGTGGATCAGTGGGAGTGTGAAGCCAGCGTGGGCTACGTAGTGAAGTCCTCTCTTAAAAAGATACCAGTGCACTAGGCTTTGGACATGAATCCCAATAATAAGACACTTAAGTCCAGCTATAAGCCAAATTTCTGCTTCTTCCTGATTCTGTCATGAGCTGAGTGCTACCACCTCTGCTCCTTCCAGAGGCTGACTACAGTTCAGTTCATCCTCTTTTGATCTCTAGACTCAGGAACAAATCTATGTCTTGGAGCTTCTCCTGCACGTTAGAACACACTGCCCCCATTTAGTGCAGTTACAATCCTTTGTTTCCCTGTGTTTTCACCAATCGTATATTTAGGACTGAGTGATCATACAACATAACTCCTGGGCTAGAAGGAACCACCTTACACTGTAAAAATGTAGAGTGCACTGCTGGAACAAAGCTGGCTTTGTCATAGGGCTTGTAACTAACTACCTATCGAACACAGGCTCCTATGAAATACTCTATCAAGAATACTAAGAAGGATGTTTTCTGATAGCCAAACTGGTGTTATATACATCCCTATAGGGGTGGTATATACATCCCTATAACGATTCAGCATGCCAAGACAAGTGGCCAGCCTAGGAAATGCACTAAGATCCTACCTCAACTCAAAGAAAGAAAGAAAGCCAGACCCATCTATCTTTGGTTTGAGAACAAATGTGCTGGATACACAGCACTGTTGACATCCCCGTGCATCCTTTATATGCAAGTCTGGTACTGAGTTCCGTGGTGGTTCCTGTAAATCTCTGGATTACCAAGTTCTAGAACTCAGATCAGCATGAAGTTTTTTTTTTTTTTTTTTTTTTTTGTCTTTAAGACAGGGTTTCTCTGTCCTGGAACTCACTCTGTAGAGCAGGCTGGCCTCAAACTCAGAAATCCACCTGCCTCTGCCTCCCGAGTGCTGGGATTAAAGGCGTGTGCCACCACCGCCCGGCTTTGAAGTTTTTTTTAAACATGAGTTCTAAGGCCAGTATGTTTAGTTGCCACCTTGCCTCAGGTAGCAGTATGTCTGAACATGATGCCTACACAATGGCTGAGTGCCATCAAATGTTCAAAGAAAGAATGCCCACAGAAACAAGTAACACAGAAACTTGCTCCTGAGAGTCAAATTATTGTGACCTAGGCTTCCCCACTAGTAAAGGAAAAAAAAAAAAAAAAAAAGACAAAGTAACCACCATCACACACACAAAACATGCTATTTTTAAGACATACTTTCAATGTCTATTTAATAGAAAAGAGAAAAAGAAAAGCTAATTCTCCAAATCTAACTCACTAAAAGAAATTATCCCATTTGCAGAATCCCTTCAAATTTTTCTATAAAAATAGTACTGCAAGGACATGGAAATGTGCACATAGGATGCTGTAAAACTCCTGTAACCTTATCCCCTAATTTTATACACAGGTCCAAAAAATAAAAGGAAGTGTTCTGCCCAAGATCATAAGGTGAGGATATAATGGGAAAGCCAAGGTCTCACTTCTGACCAGCTTTTCTGCACCACTGAATAAGAATTCACTTTATTTATTGGATGACACACTCTGAAAAAAGTCCCCCAACTCTGGTGCTAGTGTCAAACCCAGGGGTGCTGCATGTGCTAGGCAAACATTCTTCTATTTAGCCAACTCCCCAGCCCAACACTTATTTTAAAAAAAGAAAAAATGTGTGTGTATAAATGCATATGGCCAGAGGAAAGTCTTGAGTGTCATTTTTAGGAACATCATATCATCTACCTCTTTTTTTAAAAAAAATTTATTTGATGTATGAATGCTCTGCTGCATGTATGCCTGCATACAAGAAGAGGGTATCAGATCCCTTTATAGATGTCCATAAACCACCGTGTGGGTGCTGGGAATTGAACTCAGGACTTCTAGAAGAGCAACTAGTGTTCTAAACTGCTGAGCCTTCTTTCCAGCTTTGTCTACCTCTTTGGAGATGGGCTTTCTCTGGCTTGGACAATTATGTTAGACAGGGTGAACAGTGAGTAGCTCCAAGGATCCTCCTGCTTCTATCTCCTTAACACTGAGATTACTAGTATAACCCACCTTTCCATGGTTCTAGGGATCAAATTCAGGCCTTCAGGTATACAGAGCAAAAGCTGAGTGAACTATTTCCCTAGTTCTTCCTTTTCAAATCTACTTACTTTACTTCACTGCCCATCCTCTACCCCACCCCTTTAGACAAGGTCTTCTACATAGCCCTGCCTGGTCTGCAACTTCCTATATAAACCAGGCTGGCCTAGAAATCAATGGCTTACCTTTGCCTCCTAAATGTTAGGACTAAAAGTGCGTCCCACCATACTCAGTGCTGGCTCTCCAGTTTAATGCTTCCTTAATTAGCAAAGAAAAATAGTTTAATATGTATTTGAGACAGGACTCTTAAGCACAGGATGACCTCAAACATACTAGTCCGTCGGAGCTTCACAGAACTCTTTACAGATTATAAAACACATGGTAATCTTTCTGATAGGAAGGAAGGAAGGAAGGAAGGAAGGAAGGAAGGAAGGAAGGAAGGAAGGAAGGAAGGAGCCCTGTCTATACCTGCCAATGGTGACCAGCACAGAGGTAGATGAACAATAAAATAGTCTCTTATACAAGCACTACAGAGGCAGAAACAGACAGATGTCTTTGAGTCAAGGCTAGCCTGGGTCTACAGAGTGAGATCAAGAACAGCCAGGGATATGTAGTGAGACCCTGTCTCAAATCAACAACAAATAATATTAGTGAAAGGATAGATTTCCTTCAGCAACATTTCTGTATTATTTATTCTGATTCCCCCCTATCATTTTAGCAGCCTTCAATAACTTACAAGATTTTTTTTATTCTTTTCTCAACACTGGGATTTGAACCTGGGGCCTCAAACCCAGGGCTGTATTACTGAGCCCCAGTCCTAATCCAAGAACAAGCAATGTGGAATGTCTTTTGGTCATATGGTTTGAGGATCTATTTGTATTGAGGTTAAGTCTGATAAGAGTACATGGATTCCATGTCTGGTTACAGAGTAGTTTCTAATGTCATGCAAGGTTCCAAGGGGTTTTGTATAGTCAGATGTACTGGCAGATGTTTTTCTTTTTCTGTGCCTGGGATTGGTATTTAACCTGTTCAGAGCCTTGTGATTTTTATGCTCTATGGTTGGTTTCACTGCATTCTCATTAGTTGCCAAGGCAACACTATATTCCAGATTGACCAACTGTTCTGTTACTGTTTCCAGGAAACGGTCCTAATAAATTATCATTACAATGAAAGTCAGTAATTCTAATTACCATGACCAATGATACTCCCTACTAATATAAACTTAAGGTTAAGAATTTATAATCTGTTTTCTTATTTGGATGTATTAATAGTTATACAAATCTATATTCAAAACCATATTTTACTGAATTTTAGAAACATATCTTAGTACATGTTCAACTCAAGAACATTATGACTTTCCCTGATTAACATTCCAAAAGTTGGGAAGTGAACAGACAGAATAAAAAGTCTGAAGTTAGTAATCTAATTCATGTAAAGTCAAAGCATTAAAATGAAGGACATGAAAATTCTACCGACAGGAAGTGACCCAACTAAAACCTAACAAAAACAAAACCCTGTCCACCAATTATTTCCAGATCCCCTGGAGGTCCCAGGACTCCCTAGAGCCTTTAGCAGTTTATCTTCTTTTCCCCAATCTAAACTCAAAAGGCATCAGAGATTTCCCCAATGACTTATCTGCAATGACATCATAACATCTGCCATCTCCTCAAATACTCCATGAACCTCCTGCCACTATGCCATCATACAAGCCCTGCAATGCTTTGCTTAGGAACGTCTTGGCAACACTTCCTGGCCCATTCAGACCTTGAACTCTTTTTGCTCTTCTATGGAGACTCAGTCCCTTTTGCTTCACCTCCATATAGCACTTGGCTCATACTTATGTCCACTATTTGCAAAGCAGCGGGCAATGTTAATTTGTGTGCAAACTTATACAAATGACACCACTGCTAAATAGTTTAAAAAGTAACATTTTAGCCGGGCGTGATGGCCCATGCCTTTAATCCCAGCACTCAGGAGGCAGAGGCAGGCGGATTTCTGAGTTCGAGGCCAGCCTGGTCTACAAAGTGAGTTCCAGGACAGCCAGAGCTACACAGAGAAACCCTGTCTCGACCCCCCCCCACCAAAAAAAAAAAAACCTGGAAAGTCCCATTTAATTTCATAATTACAATGGTGAAATTTATAAGTTTATCTTTACCATGTTTCTTGAATCGCCTAATGCTCTGTCAGCCAGAGAATAAAAGTTATGGTGAGAGAATGTGAAGAACTTCCTTAAGCAGGGTAGCTCCATAATGGAGTGCATGTGTAGATTATGTGAAGCCAGGCTCCTAGCTTCAACATGGCAGGGGAAAAAATATTAGTATCCTTTGTAAGGAGACAAATAAATATGAAACTTTATTTCAGTGTTGAGAGTACTTACATGTGAGGCCATGTGATTAACCCCGCCTCACATCTAGTCACCCACCAGTCAATGCAGGATAACCAACATTTGCAAACATATTTAGATGGCCTCTTTCAACTAAGGTCATGGCAGTATCAGCCAAACAGGATTATTTGAGGGTTAATTGAGAATTTGTAAATTCCACTAATATGCTTGAAAAAAAAAAACCCCAAAAGGTCAAGCTGAGCAGAGTAGCACAAGTCTCTGGTGCTTGGGAGGTAGAGACAGGAAGGCTAAGGCCAACCTGGCTGCAAGAAGGCACCATGGAGGAAAACAAAACACTAGGCCGCGGGAAGGCACTGCAAAGGGCAGGCAGCCTCAGAAGATTATGAAATGAGTGTTTCTCAAGTTGTGAAATAGTAGCAACTCCTCTCTCCTAAGATTACAAATGCTTTTTTTTTTATACTCTGAGCATGTTTTATTTATGTACAAGGGCTTTGAAGCTGTTAAGATTTCTGGGTTTATAAATTACTTCCAAGTTTCACACTAGGACATTTTCTTACCATAAACTGACATTCCCAGCTGCTGGCAAACAGTTGATGAGCTCTAGCAAACTGAAATGAAAGAAATGAAGCCAGATAGGAAGGAGAACAGGCTTTGAACAGGCAAAGAGCCTGTCTACAGCATCTCTAACTGTCCTACGCCCCTATGGGTGTTTTCACTAAGCTCTACCTGATTTCCAGGGAAATAGCGAACAAGAAGTATATTCTATAACCCACATGAAATATCCTCCCAAACTTGTGCTTTCATTTATAAAAAAGGGAGATGGCATAAGATGACTTTTTTTTTTTTTTTTGGACATGTTGAGATCAGGCTTCACTCAAGTACCTCCATAAATTTTTTCCTCATCCTTCCTGCCTAGGATAATATGCATCATATGTAAGGAAAACCTGCTAACGTTTTTCCAAACTTGAAAGTGGCATGAAAATGTCAAGAGAGAGAGAGAACAGGATACTGAAAATATTTTACTTCCTCATTTCCAAAGAAGCTAAGGTTAACTGAAGGTAATTCATTCTTAATTAAAAAAAAATATATAATAAGCTGGGCGTGGTGGTGCACGCCTTTAATCCCAGCACTTGGGAGGCAGAGGCAGGTGGATTTCTGAGGCCAGCCTGGTCTACAAAGTGAGTTCCAGGACAGCCAGGGCTACACAGAGAAACCCTGTCTCGAACCCCCCCAAATATATATATAATATCAAACTATACACTAGATACTAAGAAGAATACAGCAGTAAATCAAACACAAACTTAGTATAGAAAATATCAGAGAGTGCCGTGAAATCGGCCTCTCAACCCACATGGAACCAGGGTCTCTACTCAGGTGGGCAAGGAGTTGGCAAAAAGTGACAGACACTGACACAGAGAGAGTGCTGTATCTGAATGTAATTTCTCAAAGCGAGCATCAGACTTATATTACAGAAGAAAACAAATAAGTTAGGTGACACATCAGCCAAGGTACACTGAAGTTATTTTATGCATAGTGACACAAAACAGAGAAATGCATATGTAAAGACTAGTAGGAACTAGGCAGTGTTTACAACTGAGATAAGATCAGCACTATCTAATGTCAGCTATTTACAGGAGCCAGGTGAAAGGGCTAATATGTCCAGGTGCAATTCTGTTCTATTGTTAAACCCACCACCAGGGGTCTCTTAGTAAATACCTAATTATGTTATTCCTCTGGGCCTAGTAAAAAACATGCACCAGGGAAGTTCCCTTCTACTAACCTTTTCATGAATAATACAATACTCTAGTTCCTTCTTAGACCACCACCTTTCTTTCTACTATGATGTAATGTAGGCTACCATTCATGTCTGTAATGAGAATTCTAAGTTTACTATTTTGAACTAGCCCTGAGATTTCTAGTTCCTATCCAGTAAAATACTGCAAAAAAGCATGCAAGACTGTCCATACTATCACAGGGACAAATCTGGTTATGGGGCACCAGAGACTCTCCAGGAGACAAGTTTGCGAGAAACTATGACAAACAGACACTAACACAGAGAGTGCTGTATCTGAATGTAATTTCTCAAAGCGAGCATCAGACTTATATTACAGAAGAAAACAGTCCTTTGCCTCAGGACTGCGGCCAAGCTTTTGGTCTTGCCACACAGACTTTACTGGAGTGGGTATGGCAAGAGAGAATCAAAGGCTTAGAATTTAGTCCTAAGCTAAACTAAAAATATGCTGGGCATATTCCTTTATGTGCAGAATGCCAGAATGCATGGGAAGCAGTCAGATCTCTGTGAGTTTCAAGTAAGCCAGGGCTATACAGAGACTCAAAACAAGCAAGCAAAATCAACAAAAAGAATATAAACTAATTATTACCTATCTTTTTATTGGGAAATATCTAGAGACTGTATGAAATTTTCCTTTACACACACACACACAAAAAAAAAACCCCACAAAAACAACAACAACAACAAAAAAACAATCAACACTTCTGATTAAAAAAGACTTGGGTGCTGGAGAGATGGCCCAGGGATCAGGAGCAGACTGCTCTGCCAGAGGTTCTGAGTTCAATACCAAGCAACCACATGGTGGCTCACAACCATCCATAATGGGATCTGATGTCCATTTCTGGTGTGTCCAAGAACAGCTACAGTGTACTCACGCATAAAACAAATAAATCTTTTAAAAGACAGGTTCAGAATTTACTTCTTCTGTAACCATGTATATAATCTTGAGAGCCTCCTGTAAAAGAAAGTATCTATCTATCTATCTATCTATCTATGTTTGGGGGGTCTTCTATCTATGGGTAACCAGATAGATAATAATCAATCATTTCTCAATATATAGTAAGCATCAATTTTATTCATTGTGTTTGTGTGCATGCGTATGCTGAAGCATTTAAGTGGAGGATAAGACAGCGTGCAGGAGTAGTCCATTCTCTCCTATAAGTGCATTGTCATGCATCAATAAAAATCAAATTCAGGTCATCTGTCTCAGCAGCAAGCACCTTTATCTATTGAGCTAACATAACACCCGGCACTATAAGATTGAAATATATGTGCAACACCATTTGACTACAAGACAGATGGAGACAATAATCCTCAATAACTGACTCAAGAGTAAAGATAAAATTTACTAAGGCCAGATCTACCAGTTATATACAGAACATCAGAGTATATATGGAGTGGTGGAAAGTGCCCGTAATCCCAGTATTATAGAGACAGAGGCTGTCTACTCACTGAGAGTTTCAGGCCTCCCAGTGTTGGAAGCAGAAGTCCTTATATGCAAAGAACACCAGAGAAACCAGGATTGTTAAAACATGCAGGACGGCCCTTTCAAAGGGAAAGACATATAACTTGTTTTTCCATCCAGAAAGCTGAGAATTGGAGGTGATGCCTGGTGATCTGCATTACTTGTTAAGACTAGGTTTTATTAAGTTTTCACAACCAGAACCAGAGGTGGCTAGTAATCTAAATGATCCTTAAATTACTCATATAGCCAGGGGCTGCCCCAAGCTCCTACAATCAAGACCATAGTCTAATATAACAGACCAAATGACTTCATGCTATCTGTAGGTCTAAAACAGGCCAAATCCTTCATCATGTTCTTAAGCTAAAATACAGGTAGCCTATATCTAAAATCCATGTTCGTGGAAGAAATGATATATACCTTGAGTTGAGTTTTTATGTAATTATGCTTCCTTGTGCTCCAGGAATTATATTACACCAGGAAATTTTTTTTAATTGTACTGTGTTTAAATATGCTTACAAAAAATTACCTGACAAAGTTTGATCCAATCTGACGAAGTCAAACTGAACCGAGTGTTCATTCTCACCTCTTTGAAGTTCATTCTCACCTCTTTGAAGTTCATTTCCCTGCCTGACATCTGCAGAGACATCCCCTACCCTCATCCCAGGATTGCTGTAGTAAGACCTGCCTAAAATATGAATATAACTACATATATACAGACTGATTACGTTTTTAAAAGAAAGGGTTGTATCTGTAAGCATGTCATATCTCATACAGTAACAGGAAATGCATTTCATTATTCTTAAGCATAATTTCTTTGGAAGGATATGTATAGTACTGTTAAGAGTTGGTTTTATCAGCCGGGTGTGGTGGCATACGCCTTTGATCCTAGCACTTGGGAGGCAGAGACAGACGGATTTCTGAGTTCGAGGCCAGCCTGGTCTACAGTGTGAGTTCCAGGACAGCCAGGGCTATACAGAGAAACTCTGTCTTGAAAACCCAAAAAAAAGAGTTGGTTTTATCTAAAAAGAAAAAAATTTAAATTGTTTAATGGAAGGAAAAAATAGCATGCCTATTCCTTTGTACCTTGTCAATGTGTTAATTGTATTAAAAAGTAATAACTTTGGGGAAGCTAGAGTAATGACCACACTCATAAATGTAAAATAATAAAACAAAATATTTAATATTTTTCATGACTTTGTTTTTGGAGGGTGAGGTGGGAGTGGGCAGGTTCTCATGTATCCCAGACTGGCCGTAAACTCCAGATCCTCCTACTTTCATATCCCAAAATGCTGGTATTACAGATGTGAGCTCACCTCAGTATAAAACCTTTTAACTATTCAAAAGTATCTATTGATCTTAGAGGTAGCAATTGTTAGAATTCAGAGATGCAGCAATGAATTTTACTTAGTCCTCATTACACAAAAACCTTAGGTCATGTTTCACATGTCCTTTGCAAGGACATTCCTTAATATATACACACTGAGCTGGGGCTGACCTGGCAGGGTCCAGAGAGCTCTGAAGGTTCTGATTAAGAATAAACCTACTTTCGCCGGGTGTGGTGGCGCATGCCTTTAATCCCAGCACTCGGGAGGCAGAGGCAGGTGGATTTCTGAGTTCGAGGCCAGCCTGGTCTACAGTGTGAGTTCCAGGACAGCCAGGGCTATACAGAGAAACCCTGTCTCGAAAAGCCAAAAAAAAAAAAAAGAATAAACCTACTTTCTAGAATTCTTTGCAAACACTGAACATTTCTCATTTCTTTTGGAAATCCTGACAAGGGTCTTACAAAATTTACCTGTTACCTTTTAATCACTGTCAAAACTAAAGAATATGGTAGGATTCTGGAATGCTTTCTACATGCTATTTACTCTATTTAATTTCCCAAACTGTTAATAGAGGAGCTGAGAAGAAAAAAGCAGAAAGATGAAAACAGCATATGCGTCCTTTCCTCACACCACAGGCATTCCACTCCAGGTGCTCACTCATGCATAGCACCAGCTTTCCCCACAAGGACAAGTCCACACCATGCAGAACATAACCCCACGATGAAGCCACATTGCTTGGCCCAAAACAATCAGTGTTTTTGTTGTGTTTAACTTTCTCAAGGTAGTAGCTGGATCATGCAAACTTGTTAAATAACCATTTGTTGGCTGCAAAAATCTTCAAATGCAAGGAAATATTTTCAAAGTTTGGTCCAAGGAAGGTATGACTAAATGTGTACAAGGAAGGGGAGAGCACACACATGATTAATCTCTAAATCTTGAGAGAAATTTATCAGACTCAGTTCAACTTTGTGACCTATTAAAAGTCCCAAAGGGCAAAATCAGGAGGAATTTTACCATCATAAGCAAAGTTCATGAATTGCTTAATGAACACAGGCTATGCTCAAATTCTAATCCATATACAACTACTAATAATGGCTGTAAGCAGCAAAGCTGATCACACCAGTGTAGCCTACCTGATACCATGAGAGATCACTTCCCAACTACTAGAAACACTAAGTCTGTACCTATCAATGCTAGTCAGAGCATAAGAAGATGAAGACATACTGTTTTCACTTGATCTGAAATCAACTTAGATATTTCTTCCCCCTAGCTCAAGCTATTAATATACTATAAATAAACAAAAACTAAAGCTAGGTTTCATATACTCAGCCAGACTATACTTTTTCTGACACTTTCCCTCAACTTTACATATAGGAGGTTCAATATAAGAATAAGAGGATTACAATGTTCTCCCCTCACCCCCACAACTTCCAATAAAACCTAAGATTCAGTGCTGCATTAAAAAGGCATGCAACCACATTGTCAGTCTCCTCAAGCTGAACACAGGACATGCATGCCTTGGCTGAAAAAAAAATATACATGAGTAGCAGTCGCAGGTTTTCATGCCAACAGACTAGCGGTCAATGGATGATTAGAGTCTGAATAGAGCCAAGGCACAAGCTGTTTGCTTTTTCAGTGCTGACTCAAAAGCCACACGAAAACACACTTCCCCATGACAGGGTCATACCACTGCACTGGAGCAGCTTGGATCTCTCTCTTTCCTGACTTGCAGACTTTGGCAGATGTGGAGTGAGTCCTCGAGACTTGGTGGGCCTCATGTAGCCTTTCATTGGCTCTGCCATTCTGCCTTTATCTTCCTTCTTCCTTTCACCCAGCACCTTCAGTTCTGACATCCCTGCCATCTTCTGAGGAGCTTCGACCCCAGTACCTTTCAACTCTGGGACTTGAGAATCCTTGTAAGCAGTCACCACTACTTTATTTTCCCCCTCAACACTGTCACACAAAAAATCAGACTGAAGTTCTGTTGTTGATGTGGCAATGCATTCCAATTTTGTGACTTCACATGACATATTAGCTTCTTTTAATTTATCCTTTTCATTTTCTGGAGGCAAAAGAGTGATATCTACCTTCTTACCCAAACTCTCTGGGCCCTTGGAATCTCTTTCTTTCTTATTCTGGTCATCAGACAAACTGAAGATTTGTCTATTTTTCTGTCTAAGAGGGTCAGGGTTTCTAACTGGGGCAGGGTCTTTCTCAGTTCTCTTCTCTTCCTTCACCAGAGACACTGGCAAATCACCACTATCTGCATGTGTGTCTTGGGCTCTGAGCTCTTCTGGAAGGCTCTGGCTTTCTGTGAGCACAGCAGGAAGCAAGTGTCCTTTAGCAGGCTCTGTGGCATGCTGTGCTGAGTGCTCAGAGGACCCGAGCTGCTCTGACACAGGTTCCCCTACCGCATGCCTTTCAGGGGTTATCCCTACTCCATTTTCCCTGTAATCAGCAAGCTCACCTTTATTCTTAATAGAGTGATCTCCAAGAATGCTAAACTTCTCTTGGGCTTCTGTAGAAGTCCCAGTAACTCCTCCTGTACTAGTAGAGGGCATAGCAGCAGGGGGGGCCTTGAGTCTTTCTTGACCTGGGACTCCATCTTTGCTACATGTATCTTGTGGGAATAATTTGAAATTATTATTTTCTTGCTCACTTTTTCCGGAATTGTCTGGGAAGGAATTATCTTCCTTTCCTACTTGAGGAATAGGGCAGGGCATCATTTCACAGCCTGCTGACCCGACAGCCTCTAGAGGAATTGATTTACCCATCAGCTCCGATGGTGGGCTCCCAGAGGTAAATGTAATATTTCTATTTTCATCCACATACCCCATTTCCTCAACTCTGCAGTCGCCTGTGGCTTTTGTGGGATTTGTTGTAACCCTTCTACATTTCCCATCATTGCTCCTTTTGCTAGGTTTCCTGGGCACTGCAGCCTGTCCCTTGGCTGCACAGGTCTTGCTTTCCTCCGTTCCTACTGAGGGAACAAATCCTGCCCCCTGGATTGGGCTTGGGGAGCTCAAATCTGCCACCTTGGCAGCTGGTTCAGTAGTAACAGCAGAACTTTGGACTGAGTTTGTTTTATTCCCTGAAAGATCCCCAAGTTGAACAGAATTAGACTCAACCTTCTTACTCTTGAGGTCAGTGCCTTCCTCTGTGGCTGTACCTGATGTGTGTGAGAACAAAGGAGCGTGTGTTTTGGGGGAAGCCCGCCCTAGCTCACTGTTTTTAGAGGCAACATTACCATCATCACTGTGCTTCTCTACACAAGGTGGGCTGATGATTTCCTCCCGACCCTCCACTCTGCTAGGTTGTAGAGGGTAATTATTTTTAAACTTTTTGTTCCTGCCTTCATTGCCTCTCTTTTTAGTCTTTTCAGAAATCCAGGGAGTTGAGTCATGACCCATCCAAGGACACTTCCCTTCCTTGCTCTGGTTACTGATGCCCATATTTTTAACCTCAGCTCTTCCTTCTGTCCTAGCATTCAAAGTCTGAGTCAAACCTGACCCACTTTCCAAAGGAATTAATGGCTGCATGGTGCCTCCCACACCACCATCAGCCAGATCTTCTGCCACCCTCAGCACTGCCTCAGTGACATCAGTAATGGTCTCTGGTTGCTTTAAAGACTCCAAGCATAGCCCTCTTCTAGGATCCTTAATATTCACTACTCCAGTTTCAGGGACTGGCTCACTTGGCAAAGGTACAGCTTTCCCCTCCTTGTCACTGGTCAGAAGGAATGGCACCTCAGTTTTGGCTCCCGACTTCCCTGAGCCTGCTCTGACTTTCCCAGGACCCCTTCCCTTCCTGCTTTTGCTATCGCCTGTCATTTTCTTAAACAGCTCACTCTCCGGACCAGGAGCTTGAATTAATTCTTGGTCTTTAAGCTGTTTGGAAGCAAGCAGGCTGCTTCCTTGTCTTTGCTCTGGGGTTGTGTCTGGTCTCAGTTCTTTAAGGGCCCCAACTGCATTAGGAAACACCTGCAGTGCAGTTGCTCTACTTCCATCACTCTCTTCCTTACTTCCACCACTCTCTTCCTTACTTCCACCACTCTCTTCCTTCAGACCGTCTTCTAACGGATGGTTTGCTGAAGAAGGGAGGGTCAGACTTGGCAGCACTTTCTCTGTTGTGGGTTTTGGAACTTTATTCACAATCTCTTGGGCCAATAAAGGGGAACAACCCCCTTGTGGAGCTGTCACTTTGTGTGCAGTGCTGTCATCTGGGGTTCCTTTCAAACTCGATGGACTCACTGCCCTGCCTGTATCCACTGAAGACTTCAGGTGTGATGTAGCTGGGGCTCTCTCTTCCTCTTGCTGCAGCAAGTTCTTATCTTGGTTCCCTGACAGTAGGCTTTTATCTCTGTGGTCATCTTCTACTCTCTTCTTGAGTTGAGCTTTTACCATGGGAGGCTGTTCTGGACATGAAGTAACCCCAGGACTCTCTGCACAGTCATGCTTCCAGACTTCTCTGGATACAAATCCACATTCTGTGCCCACAGTAGTAAACTGGCTAGGGCCCACACCTGACTTCAGGGGCCCATGAGCAACATGGCGCTCTTCTGCATTATTGTCTTCCCAAGGTCCCCCAGCTTGGGACTGAGGATATCTTTTTTGCTTTGGTTTCTTCTTCTTTTTCTTCATCATCATCGGCATGCTCTCTATATCCCTGGCTTCCCTGCCATGATCTCTCTGGGGTAGGAATTCAGCATGAATAACTTTTCTGTGGTTCCCATGCTCACCACCGGAAGATGAACCAGAGACCCAACCCAGCTCAGAAAATGGGCAGGGGCCCAGCTTGGGATCAAGAATCTTCCATGGAGGAGAACCTTCCAGTAGCTCAGGAGGGACCCTAGCAGGTTTAGACCGGGCTGACCTGCGGTCACTGGGTCTGCAAGCATGTTTACCTTGTGAGGAAGGGAAACCGGCAATACATGAACTTGGCTAAAAAGTCTAAATAGCAATTTCATTCTTATCTTTATAAAGAAAGTTTAGTGATTCATTTAAGTGATTCATACCATTCGTTTATATAAACCTTTTCCTAAACACTTCTCATCCTTAGCTGGGTTTATCAACCATTATCATCACAGATCAAATTTCTTTCCAGATATATTTATAAAAAGTTAAGTAAGACATTTAAAATCTTCACTTTAAAATACTTCATTTTAACAGAACAGTAAACATGTAAGAAACCCACTTTCTAAACCGGGCGTGGTGGTGCACGCCTTTAATCCCAGCACTCAGGAGGCAGAGGCAGGCGGATTTCTGAGTTTGAGGCCAGCCTGGTCTACAAAGTGAGTTCCAGGACAGCCAGGGCTATACAGAGATACCCTGTCTCAAAAAAGAAAAAAAAAAAACAAAAACCAAAAAACAAAACAAAACAAAAAACAAAAAAACCCTCAAACAAACAAACCAAAAACAAAAACCACTTTCTGCCTACAGAAATGGAATATACTGAAACAAACAAACAAACAAACAAACAAACCCTGGACTTTATAAACCATACTGTAAATAATGACCACCACAGAAGCAGCAACTAAATAATACTCCCTCCATCATCCCATCACCCTAAGGTTCACATTCCAGGACTTACCTGAGCAAGGCTCAGAAGGCTGGCTCCCAGATGTTTCCTTCTGCTCTAAATTCTCTAATGGAGAAACTGCATCTATTGGCAGGGTAGACTTTTGTTCTGCATCTTTGACTGGTTCTAAAGATAAGGGTAAAATTCATGTAAGTTTCAGAGAAATAATATTTCAGCTAATTTTTTATCTACCATAAATTAGAAATAAGAATATATTTTGAAGAATTCTTCTGAACCAATATAAAGAAAACAGGAGTAGCAATTGGAAGGCAGAGTAGATAGGGATCCCTGCTTGTCTGTTTTTTCCCTTCCTCTTTAAAAAAAAGTATTTATTTATTCATTTATTTAATGTGAGTATACTGTTGCTGTCTTCAGACACACCAGAAGAAGGTATCTGTTCCCACTACAGATGGTTGTGAGCTACCAGGTGGTTGCTGGGAATTGAACTCAGGACCTCTGGAAGAACTGAGCCATCTCTCCAACTCATGGGAAAATGTCCTGCTGCCTTAGTTTCTTTTTTTTTTTTTTTTTTGGTTTTTTTGGTTTTTTTGAGACAGGGTTTCTCTGTATAGCCCTGGCTGTCCTGGAACTCACTCTGTAGACCAGGCTGGCCTTGAACTCAGAAATCCGCCTGCCTCTGCCTCCCGAGTGCTGGGATTAAAGGCGTGCGCCACCACGCCCGGCTTAGTTTCTTATACAGCAAGAACAACCTGGGCTCAACTGCAAGAATGTTTAACCACAAAGGATTATTTCTAAATCTGCCTACTTGGTATCACTGTTTTCTTTTCATATACTGTCCCACTGTGTAAACTTGTCTGACCTAGAACTTACAGTGTAAACCACGCTGTCCTCAAACACACAGCTCAGTGGGTAATTGTTCGAGCCGGGCAATTCTGGTGACCTGATGACCTGAGTTCAGTCCCTGGGACACATGTAAGGGTGGAAGGAGAGAACCAGTTCTACAAAGTTGTCCTCTTACATGCATACTGTGGCCTGCCCACACATGTACACACATCATGTACACACACAGTAATAAGACTTTTAGGACAGGAGACATGGCTCAGTGGTTAAGAGCACTGACTGCTCTTCTAGATGTCCTGAGTTCAAATCCCAGCAACCACATGGTGGCTCATAACCATCTGTAATGGGATCCAATGCACTCTCTGGTGTGTCTGAAGATACCTACAGTGTACTCATATACATTAAATAAATAAATAAATAAATAAATAAATAAATAAATGACTTCTAAATGAAAAAAGACATAAATTTGAATAGAATACAGGAGAGTAGACAACAGGAAGATGTGAAAAACATGGTAAAAATGTTAAGTTGTACAAGAGGATATAACTGTATCAAAACATGCGTATGGGCCAGTGAGATGACTCGGGGTACAGATACTTTCAGAACCATCCCAGTGACCTGAATTAAATCTTTAGATCCTATGTGAAGGGAAAACTAACTTCACAAAGTTGTCTTGTACATTTGTGCCATGTGTGTTCATGCCAAAACACATAATACACACACACAACTAACCAAGCAAGCAGCCAACAAACAAACAAACAGAAAACCCAGGTATTTATAAGCAAGATACAATAGTAATTTGCTTATAATAGTAGCAGTTATTTCAAAGGCCATGGTGAGAGGACTCTTGAGCCAGGAATTTAAGCCAGCCTTGGTAACAAAATGATACTCAGTCTTAAAAAATATATATATTATCTCAGGTGGTGGCGGCATATGCCTTTAATCCTAGCACTTGGGATGCAGAGATAGCAGGAGAATCTCTAAATTCAAGGCCAGTCAGGTCTACAGAACAAGTTTCAGGACAGCTCGGGCTATACAGGGAAACCCTGACTTAACATACCAAAACCAAACAAACAGGAAACCCTGACTTAGCATACCCAAACTAACTAACTAAATATATAAACAATCAAACAAACAAACAAACAAATAAATGACTGATCCTAAAACAAAAAGTTTAAATGTTAATGCCACTCATTCAGGGTACTTAGTGCCCAGCCTGTCAAGGAAGAATTTGGGGGCTGGAGAGATGACTCAGCTAGTGGTTAAGAGCACTGACTGCTCTTCCAGAGTCCTGATTCCAATTACCAGCAACCACTTCTTCCTTTTTATAATTAATTTTTATTAATATTGTGTGGAGGAGCAAGTGTGCCACAGCCAACATGTGGAGGTCAGAGAACAGTATGTCTGTTGGTTTTCTCCTTTCACCATGTGGGTCCTGGGGTTGAACTTAAGTTGTTTAGCTTATTGGCTGATGGCTTTACATTGCGGTATCTTATGAGCACTACCTTTATCTTTGTAGGTGAAACAAAAACCAAAACGCAAACGTTTCTGAAAGCAGGTGGGAATGAGTACATGGAAAGAAGATTTCACTGCGAGTAATGGACAAGGATGGCTGGGAAGCGGTACACTTGAGCAGAGGGAAGGGACCTGCTGCAAAGTGAGGAGAGGTCAGCTTTACTGAGAAGCCATGTTAGCCATAAGAAAAGGAATAAGGCAGTGCACACAGACACAAGTCAGTATGTAGATGGGCAATGATGGGCTGTGGGTCTTACTGGTTCACTTTCTGCAAGAGAAGCAAGAATGAACACAGAGGGGCTGGCGAGATGGCTCAGTGGTTAAGAGCGCCGACTGCTCTTCTGAAGGTCCGGAGTTCAAATCCCAGCAACCATCCCATAACGAAATCTGATACCCTCTTCTGGAGTGTCTGAAGACAGCTACAGTGTACTTACATATAATAAATAAATAAATAAATAAATCTTTAAAAAAGGAAAAAAAAAAAAAAGAATGAACACAGAATGGGACAAGCCACCAGAGAGGAAGGAAGGAGAGGGTCAGCACACTGACTAGGAGAAACATGATTGGACCTGAAAAGCAGTGAGGCTGTATTTTATCAGAAATGACAGCTGTCCTTTAGTCTACCCCAGTCGAGAGAATACTAAGAGAAAACAGAAGCCTGTACCTGGTGAAGCTGTACAAGGAGATACTGCTGACTGTCCCTTGTGCTGCACAGATTCTAACTGCGAGTCTTCACTGAGTTCTTCTTCAGTCTGTACAGTTTCTTTGTCTTTAATTTGAACTGTTGCTTCTTTTGTTTCCAAGGGAAGTGCAAGATCCGAGGCTGGAGCCATGCTGTTGTCCACAATCAGCTCTGTTCCTGAGTGCAGATCGGCATTCTTAGCCAGGGGAGCCTCTGTTTCTGCAGGCGGAGACATGTCCTTGATTGAGGCTACCTCTTCTTCTGAAAGTGGAGTCACATTTTTAAACTCAGCCACCTTTGTTTCTGGAAGTATAACCGTGTCCTTGCCCAGAGCAACTTCTGATTCTGGGAGTGGAGCCATGTCTTTGGCCATGCCCAAATTTGTTTCTGTGGATGGAGCTGTCTCCTTGCCTAGGGTCATTTCTGTTTCCAGAGATGGAGTCACGTCCGGCACCAGGGGTCCCTCTGCTTCTAAGGGAAGTGTCACATCCTTTGTCAACATCATTATGGGATCTGAGGGCAGGACTACCTCTGTTTCTGAGGACAAGACCATCTCCTGAGTCACAGGTATTTCTGCAGAGTACTCATCATCCTTTGCCAGAGCCACTTCTATTTCTGAGAGTGAAACCATGCCTTTGGCTGGGGCTAGTTCTGTTCCTTTGGTAAGAAACACATCCTCAGGTGGTGCCAAGTCCATTTTTATTGGAAGTGTTGTCTCTGTTTCTTTGGGGCATGTCATATCATTGCCTGGGACAATTTCTTCTTCCATAGGTGGTGCCATATCCTTGGTTGAAGATCCATCTGGTTCTGTAGGCAATATGATATTGTTAGTGTGGGATGCCTCTGTTCCTATGAGTAGTTCCATGTCCTGGGCCAGGAACATATCCGATTCAGTAGATGGCTGCGTGACATTTGCCAATATCACATCTGGTTTGGTGATCTCTTCTGTGTCTTTAGCCAGTGTTACCCCTGTGTCTGGGCCTGGTGTTATGTCTGTTTCGTTGGATGGCACCACATCAGCGGTCTGTTCTGCCATCATTTCCAATGCTTTAGCTGACAGCTGCTCTTTTCCTGATTCCACCTCTGCTGCCTTGGATAGCTCTAAGAAAAGTAAGTTTAAAGTAATTTGGGACCTAGGAGGGTTTGAGAAATGATGGCTCAGATATTAAAAGAACATGTTTTCCCAGCACCCACATGGCAGCTCACAATTGTCTGTAACTCCAGTTCTACAGGACCCAACACCCTCACATAGACATAAATCAGTGTAAATAAAAAAAATTTTTTGTAAAGAAAAAAAAATCATTAAAAAAAAGTTTAGGACCTAGTATTATTCAACCATAACCCTGCATTTAAAATTTATTTTCTGAACTGGGTGTCATAGCACAAGCCTTTAATCTCAGCAATCAGGAGCAGAGGCAGGCAGACCTCTGTGAGTTCCAGGCCAGGCTGATCTACAGTGTGATTTCCAGGACAGCCAGGGTCACACAGTGAAAGCCCTGTCTCAAAAAAACAAAACAAACAAACAAACAAACCAAACCAAAATAAAAACCTTTCTGGAGCCAGGATGATGGCTTAGCAAGAAAAAGCATGCTGTTGCCCAGCCTGACGACTTAAGTTCAGTCCCAAGGAGCTACATGGTCAAGAGAAATGACACCCAGAAGTCATCCTCTGACCCTTCACATGCACGCATACAAAATAAATGACAAAAAGATATATTAAAAAAAAAACAAAAAAACATTTGGGCTGGAGAGATGGCTCAGCGGTTAAGAGCACTGACAGCTCTTCCAGAGGTCCTGAGTTCAACTCCCAGGAACCACATGGTGGCTCACAACCATCTGTAGTGAGATCTGATGCCCTCTCTTGGTGTGTCTGAAGACAGCTACAGTGTACTTATATATAATAGATAAGTTAAAAAAAACAACAACATTGTGCTGGAAAGATGGTTCAGCAATTAAGAACAATGACTACTCTTCCTGAAGACAAGGGTTCTATACTCCTAGCACCCACATGGTGGCTCCCAAGCATCTGCAACTCCAGTTTCAGGGGATTTGATGCCATTTTCTAGACTCTGTGGGCAACACACATATAAACAAACAAAATAGTCAAACCGGGAAACTGTAAAAGTCAGAAAAATTAAATAAATGAAAATCACTTTCTAATATTTGGCTTTTAATGACTATCAAGGTCTAGTTGTTCTGTTTTGTTGGTTTTTAAACAGAGTTTCTTTGTGTAGCTTTGACTGGTTCAAAACTACATCTATAAATTATGTTGGCCTCCAACTCACTCCTCTATCTGCTTCTACTTCCCCAGTGCTGGGAATAAGGCAAGGGCTACAACTGTCAAGAGTGAATACAACCTTAGACTAATTAAGAAGCTACAGAGTTCATGTATAATGTCTATTTTTGACAAAAACATCATTTTAAAAAATGAAATGATGCTAGAAAGACAGGTCATTCCTTCCTGGCCTTTAGGCTGAGATCAAATGCACTAAGAACACAAGATGTGGAGTAGACATGGCCAGGAAAAAATACATATTTAAATAAAAGAACACAGGTACATAGTCAAGCTAGAAAGGGAACTAGCAACTAGATGCCATGAAAGGGCACGCTGTCTCAGGCCTCGAAGTCTGGCATTCAGTAGGGTTAGGCAGGAAGAGCACGATAGGCCAGCATCGGTTACTTTATGAGACAAAACATTCCAGTATTTAAAAATCTGCATCAAGCATGTCTTTCAGCACAGCACTCAAGAGACAGAAGCAGACAAGTTTGAAGCCAGCCTAGTCTACATAGTAAGTTCAATTCCAGGTAATATTCTGTTTCTCTAAGAAAGATAAAAAGACTCTTTACCTATATCTGCTATAAGCTGCTGAGAACACTGATTACTGATGCCATAAGCAATAACTAAAAAAATAGTTTTCAATAACTTACCTGCTGTTAGCTGTAGGGTTTCTAAAGTAACCTCTGGAGAAACACAGGACTCTGAGCGTGGAGAGTTTGGGGCTCCCACAGAACAATCCTGAGATACAACCGCCGTGGAAGCAAATGAGTCACAGGGAAGCATACCTAATATTGAAACACAGTTTTTAAATGTGGTCATCAATAGTCAGGGGAAAAGACATTTGACAGTTTAAATCAGACTTGTGTTGTCAAGAAGACACAAACCCAAAGACCAATAAAAACAGACATTTGCCAGGTGGTGGTAGCTCCATCTTTAATCCCAGTACTTGGTGGGAAAGGAAAGCAGATCTTTGTGAGCTGGAGGCCAGCACAGAGCTACAGAGCTAGTTGTAGGAGAGCCAGAGCTGTTACACAGAGAAACCACATCTTCAAACAAACAAAAAACAGCCTGGAGAGATGGCTCAGTGGTTAAGAGCACTGACTGCTATTCTGAAGGTCCTGACTTCAAATCCCAGCATCCACATGGTGGCTCACAACCATCTGTAATTATGTCGGATGCCCTTTTCTGGGGTGTCATTTTCTGCTTAGGATTAATTGTTGGCTTTTTGGAGATTTACTTTAGTATATTTTTAATATATAGTGCCACAATAAAGCCCTGGCTATTCTGGAACTCTCTATATAGATAAGGCTGGCCTAAAAGTCAGTGATGGCCTGCTTCTCCCTTATGTCATAATTAAACGTGGGGCCCAGCATTTTATCATCTTTTAATTTATAAGCACACACATGGTGCATGGGTATGTGTATTTATTTATATGCACGTGCTTGCAGAGCCAGAAAGAAAGCATTAGAGCCCTTGGAGCTGTAGTTACTTGTGGTTATGAGCCTCCCTATGTTGGTCCCCAACTCTGGTTCTTTGCAAAAACAGATAATACCTCTATAGCCCAGGTTTGAAATAAATTGTTACCAGGCAAAATAGTAATGTATCCCAGTAACACCAGGAACCAATGTTTATCGCTTACATTTTACTGGATATTTTAGAATGCTGAAGAGGGAGCATTACTAACATCAACATCAATGGAACTCAGTGGGTAGCACATTATTGTGAGCCTTCATTTACCTATGAAACAAGATTAGAATCTGCCTTTCGAAAAATGCCTAATAACTTATTAGCAAGGTGACAAAGATTATGTTTTTCTATGTCAGACACGATATGAGAGTTAATATCACAAGGCCCAAACCATTACCAATTATTATTAATGTACTCACATACATTATTATTTAATGTATGTGAGTACACTGCCACTCTTTTCAGACACACCAGAAAAGGGCATCAGAACTCATTACAGATAGTTGTGAACCACCATGTGGTTGCTAGGAATGGAACTCAGGACCTCTAGAAGAGCCGTCAGTGCTCTTAACCGTTTAGCCATTTCTCCAGCCCCCTTCTTTTATAATTATAATTATGATTATGATTATTATTAAGGAGACAGAATCTCATGCTATGTTGTCTAAGTTATCCTGGTGATGCTCCTGTTGTTATCCCTCCTCAGTACACAATCCTACAGGCATAGCACACACCACCACATCCAGAAAAGATTACTGCAATTGAGCTAGAGAGGCAAAATATGCGTGCATCTCAAATAATAAACAGTATAGTAAGGACTAATTGCTACAGGGATGTAAGAACTTTGAGGACTAGATTACCACAGAAGTTCTCAGAAAGAAAGCAGGAAGAGGAAAAAAGGGCTGCCAATATTAAGATTTAAGAGCTCTCTTAGCAGCCGGGCATGGTGGCGCACGCCTTTAATCCCAGCACTCGGGAGGCAGAGGCAGGCGGATTTCTGAGTTCGAGGCCAGCCTGGTCTACAGAGTGAGTTCCAGGACAGCCAGGGCTATACAGAGAAACTGTCTCGAAAAAACCAAAAACAAACAAACAAACAAACAAACAAAAACAAAAACACCAAAACTGCATTAAGAATGTCTTTTAAAGATCTTTTTCATGATGATGAGGACATATAAATATTTAAGGATTCAAGTTAATCATTAACAGCAGGATATTAAAAATGGACTACAAAAGACAATAGAAAGGCTGATTAGGAGACTAATGGAGTGATCTAGATGTGAAGAGACTTAAATTAGAGGAAAGCAAAGGGATATAAAAGAATACAAGGCAGATCCTACCAATAAACTGGTGGCATACACCCGTAATCCAAGCTACTCCTGAGGCTGATTGCAGGATCATGAGTGTGAGCCCACCCCAGACAAAATAGCAAGATTCTGTCTAAAAAATAAATGGAGTAACACTTCAAAGGAGAGGAGGAGGAGAAAAGAGAGCGGTCAGAGAATACTCAGAGCAACCAAAACATAAAGATGCCAACAAGACAAGATGAGGGTACTACTGATAAGTGATAACTGCTGTTTACAATGGACCTGACACTATGCTATCTATTTAACCCAATTTTATCATCACCACATCTCTAGAGTAGGAACTAATGCTGGCTCTACTGTATAGATTTCAAAGATCAGTAGGGAGGGTTGAGTTAGCTCAGCTGGACTGCTTTCCCTGGATGTAAAGTGCGACCTGGCTTGTGATTCCCAAACAGACCCCTGTGGCATCCATAATATATAATCACTGTACTTGGTAAGTAGAGGAAGGAAGAGAAAAGAGGTAATTCTTTGCTAGATAACAAGTATTAGGCCAACCTAGGATATATGAGATCCCATCTCAAATAATAAGAAATGAGTAATAAAAAACTGAATTTCTTCTAGACCATGAAAAGTAAAATGTGGGCAAAGATCTGACCATACTTTATAGGATTCAAAGGATTGAGGATATAAAAACCTCAAATGAGGCCAGGCGTGGTGGCGCACACCTTTGATCCCAGCACTCCGGAGGCAGAGGCAGGCAGATTTCTGAAGAGTTTGAGGCCAGCCTGGTCTACAAAGTGAGTTCCAGGACAGCCAGGGCTATACAGAGAAACCTTGTCTCGAAAAACCAAAACCAAACAAACAAACAAACAAAAACCATCAAATGTAATTTCTCTAATTTGCTACTGGAGACATTAGAAATTCTTTCTTTTTTTTAAAGATTTATTTATTGTTATATTTAAGTACACTGTAGCTGTCTTCAGACACAATTCTTTCTTTTTTTTAAAGATTTATTTATTGTTATATTTAAGTACACTGTAGCTGTCTTCAGACACACCAAAAGAGGGCATCAGATCTCATTACAGATGGTTGTGAGCCACCCTGTGGCTGCTGGGATTTGAACTCAGGACCTTCAGAAGAGCAGTCGGTGCTCTTAACCACTGAGCAATCTCACCAGCCCGACATTAGAAATTCTTACTCTTTTTGTTTTTCAATTTCAATGTATTATGTAATATACTGATTTAAAGCTATCTCTTATGTCTATGAATACCTGCCATATATATATATATATATTATATATTATATTAATTATATGCATATATGTATAATATACATGTATGTATGTGGATATATGTGCACATATAAAATTCATGTTTCATGATTTCACATTAGTTCAGATGTATGGTCCCAGAAAATGGGAGAGAGAGAAAAAGAGAATTAGGAATTGAAGACCATCCTTGGTTACATAGCTAAAGCCAGCCAAAGCAGATTTTTAATGTAGAATTTACCTAAATTGTATTTTTCAGCCGGGTGTGGTGGCGCACTCCTTTAAACCCAGCACTCGGGAGGCAGAGGCAGGCAGATTTCTGAGTTCGAGGCCAGCCTGGTCTACAAAGTGAGTTAGTTCCAGGACAGCCAGGGCTATACAGAGAAACTCTGTCTCGAAAAACCAAAAAAAAAGAAAAAAATTATATTTTTCTCTTTATCATTTGTCATTTATTGTATAGATCTTTATATAGTAAATAAATGATAGATCTGTTATAATAGATCTAGTTGAAGTCATACCATAACTGTCTTCTGAGGGATTGTTTTTCTCTGTAAATGCAGAAGCATTTGTGGGTCCACTGGAGACAAAGAGCAGATCTGCCAAACCATCATCATGGTGTACATTAAAGGGATCTAGGAGGAAAAAAGAAACACAGACACATCCACGGTGGATACAATTAGGAAGATGATGGTCTCTTGTTTCCTATGAATGTCGATTTGCTACATTTGTATTGCCAATAGTAAATTAAATAACACGACTACATATGATGAAGCAACAATATTCATTAATTCACTTGGTATAATAAAATGTAATCCAGGCGTGGTGGCGCACACCTTTGATCCCAGCACTCCGGAGGCAGAGGCAGGCAGATTTCTGAAGAGTTTGAGGCCAGCCTGGTCTACAAAGTGAGTTCCAGGACAGCCAGGGCTATACAGAGAAACCTTGTCTCGAAAAACCAAAACCAAACAAACAAACAAACAAAAACCATCAAATGTAATTTCTCTAATTTGCTACTGGAGACATTAGAAATTCTTTCTTTTTTTTAAAGATTTATTTATTGTTATATTTAAGTACACTGAATACAGTACACAAGACAACTTTGAGAGTCCGTTCCCTGGCACACAATACGGACCATTATTACTGCAGTCTTTTGTTGGAAAGACTTGGGGTGCTAAGGTACTACTACTGAACCTATAGTGCGAATATACATGGATATGATACAAATATTAGTAATTGGTTTTTAAAAGATAAAAATAAAGAAGTGCTTCTAAAGAAGAGATAAATAGAGCTAGGTGTGGCTGGCTCACCCAGTTCTTTGAAAGGCTGAGGTGGGAGACCTGCCAGTGTGGATTACTGTGTAAGATGCTATCTCAAAGAAAAAAAGTAAAGGATAAATAAAGATAATGGTGCAAGTAAATGCGTTATGGAAATGATTATACTTTGGCCATGCCTTGCTAAGCTATTTTGTACCTAAAATTCTTTCTCTTGGTAGAAGTTACATCCTTGTCACCTATCATCTCACAGGTTACATACAGCCTGCACTTACCAGCCTGGTTAGTATCTAACACTTGCTGAGGCTGGAAACAAAAGCTTGCATCTTCTGGCCAGTTCTGGCTGTTCTGATAATCCGGATAGTCCACTTTCTCTCCAAGGAAGTCAGTTGAAGACCCTTAAGATTCAAACAAAATAAATAATAAGATATCACTGTTTTCCAGGCTACTCGTATTTACAAAATACTACAGATAGAACAATATAACACAGTCACATCTATCTAATAAACACTTTTCAGGGGAAAATTTTTTGTTTTCTGTATTTTTCAGACAGGGTTCTCACTAGGTAGTCCTGACTGGCCTCTAACTAGAGATTCCACTACTTCTACCTCCTGGAATGCTGAGATTAGCAGTGTGGGTCAAGCCCATTAAAGGGTGGGGCTGGGGGGGTGAGGGGCTGGGGGATTGGGGGGCTGGCGGGGGCTAAAACTAGAAGGAAATGGAAAGGTACTCCACGGTCAAGAATGATTCAGTATGCCTGCTGGGCAGTGGTGGCACACGCCTATAATCCCAGCACTTGGGAAGCAGAGAGGCAGAAAGGCAGAAAGGCAGAGAGGCAGAGAGGCAGAGAGGCAGAGAGGCAGAGGCAGAGGCAGAGGTAGGCAGATTTCTGAGTTCAAGGCCGGCCTGGTCTACAGAGTGAGTTCCAAGACAGCCAGGCATACCCAGAGAAACCCTGTCTTGAAAAACCAAAACAGAAAAAAAAAGAAAAGATTATTAAGGTAATTCTTGGGCAAGCAAGATAGTTGAGCAGGTAAAGATACCTGCTAACAACAAGCCTGATGACCTAAGTTCCATTCCTGGGACTCACATGATGAACTTCTGTGGGCTGTCAATTGACAACCACAAGTTTATTTACCACATTATGTACTTGCTCAGACAGGCAGGCGCACACACACACACACACTTTAAACAAACTCAGAAACCCACCAACAATCAGATACAAGGCAATCATTGAATTTTGGTATTCTGGACAAACTCAAGTTTAGATTCAAAGTGAATTAAATTTAAAATCACTTAAGTTTTAAAGGCTGTATATTCTATAATCTATACAGAAGGTTTTTAACAAGTATAACCACAACAATTTTGAAAATAAAAATAAGTTCAAGAGCTTAAAGTACCTAGTTTCCAAAGTTATAATTGTTCCTGTCTGAAAGAACTGAAAAATATAGAGAGGAGTCTGAGGAAAAGGAGGTCCGGCAACAGGCCCAAAGTGGGATCCAGCTCAAGGGGAGGCCCCAAGGCCTGACACTATTACTGAGGCTATGGAGTGCTCACAAAACTGGTCCTATCATAACTGCACTCTGAAAGGCCCAACAAGTAGCTGAAAGAGTCAGATGCTGTCCATTGGTTACACCCAACCAATGGACAGAAGCTGCTGACCCCTGTGGTTGAATTAAGGAAAAGCTGGAAGAAGCTGAGGAGGAGGGTAACCCCATAGGAAAACTAGCAATCTCAACTAACCCGGACCCTGCGATCTCTCAGACACTGGATCACCAACAGGCAGCATACACCAGTTGATATGAGGCCCCCAACACATATACAGCAGAGACTGCCTGATCTGTACTCAGTCAGAGAAGGTGTACCTAACTAACCCTGAAGAGACTGGAAGCCACAGGGAGTTTAGAGGTCTGGTGGGGCTGGGGGTAGAGTGTGGGGACATCCTTATGGTGACAGTGGGTGGTACAGAGGGGAGGTATAGGATGTGGAACAGTCAGAGGGTAGACCCAGAGGAGGATAAAATCTATGTGTAAAAAAGATTTAAAAAGAAAAGAAAAAAAAAAGTCAACTGGCAGAGATGAAGAGATGGCTCTGGGGTTAAGAGCACTGACTGCTTTTCCACAGGTCCTGAGTTCAATTCCCAGTAACCACATGGTGGTTCACAACTATCTGTAATGGAATCCAATGCACTGAGACTGTCTTCTGACCTCCACAGGTATGACTGCATGCATGTGTAAACACACAATAGCACACATGCACATAGAACTTAAAAGATCATAAATCTGATTAAAAAAAAAACTCATGTGCAGAAAAGGTTAAAATGAACTATAATTCACTTATAACTCAATTTAATAATGGATAATTCAAAGTTGGAGAGATGGCTCAGCAGTTAAGAGCACTGTGCTCTTTCCAAAGGTCCTGAGTTCAATTCCCAGCAACCACATGGTGGCTCACAACCATCTATATGGGGATCTGATGCCCTCTTCTATCATGTAGGTGTACATGCAGAAAGATCATCATATATAAAATAAATCCATCTTTAAAAAAAAAAAGAAAAGAATGAACATTTGAATAAGATAATAAAGGAGGAAATGCAGCTCATTTTTATTTGCCCTTAGGGATTATGTAAATTGAAATGGGAATAAGGAGCCACAATATTAAATATTAAAAAGTTTATTATCAGCTAGGGTATAACTAAATGGTTATAACAGCACTTGTCTAGTAGGCACAAGGCCCTGAGTTTAATCCCAAGAACGGAGGGGAAGAAGGGGATTGAAGGATGGAGAAATGGCTCAGTGGTTAAGAACAAGAGAATACAAATTTGGTTCCCAGTACCCATGCTGGATGACTCACTATTTCCAGCTTTGGAATATCTGATACATAGGGCCTCTGTGGGCATCGGCACTCACATACAAACACTAACAATCAGGAGGCAGAGGTAGGCAGATCTGTGTGAACTCAAGAAAACCCTGGTCACATTCCAGGCCAGTCAGGGCCACATAGTGAAACGTTGTAAAAATTTAAGCCTATGATCACTAAGGATGACAATACTAGAAGATTTTAATGATTTGGTAAACTTGGAAACTTCCTGTTAGGAATGTATAAAATGGGGGCTGGAGAGATAGCTCAGTGGTTAGAGTACTGACTGGCTCTTGCTCTTCTCTTCCTGTTTCCACCCCTCCACGTGCTCATGGTCGGCCTATATTCCTCCTCTTCTCTTCTCCCCTCTCCACCTCTGTCTCTCTGCCTTTCTCTTATCTTCCCTCTTCATGCCCTGAATAAACTCTATTCTATGAAAGAAAGAAAGAAAGAAAGAAAGAAAGAAAGAAAGAAAGAAAGAAAGAGTGCTGACTGCTCTTCCAGAGGTCCTGAGTTCAATCCCCAGCAACCACATGGTGGCTCACAACCATCTGTAATGGGATCTGATGCCCTCTTCTGGTGTGTCTGAGCAATGGTGTACTCATATACATAAAATAAATAAATAACTCTTAAAAAAAAAAAAGATTGTGGTGGTGGCACATGCCTTTGATCACAACACTTTGCGGGGCAGAGGAAGGTAGATCTCTGAGAGGCCAGACTGGTCTACATAGTAAGTTCCAGAACAGCCAGCCAAGGCTCCAGAGAAACCCTGAATTGAAGAAAAAACAAAACCAAAAAAAAAAAAAAATCAAACAAACAAAGAACAAAACAAAACAAGAATGGAAATGGTAAATTTGGGAGCCCTTGATGGTTTCCTTTTGTTGAGTTCAACACTTATTTGCGCATGTTTGAGGATGAGAGAGAATGTGAGTGTATTCATGGTGGTCAGAGGACAACTTGAAGGAGTCTGTTCTCTTGCATCATGGGGGACCTGTCCTGGGTACTGAACTCAATCCATCATCAGGCTTGGCAGCCAGCCCCTTTACCTCTTGTTGAGTAATCTTGCCACAAGTCCTTTCATTGTTTAAATAATATCTTTTTTGTTTGTTTGTTTGTTTGTTTTTGTTTTTCAAGACAGGGTTTCTCTGTGTAGCCCTGGCTGTCCTGGAACTCACTTTGTAGACCAGGCTGGCCTCGAACTCAGAAATCCGCCTGCCTCTGCCTCCCAAGTGCTGGGATTAAAGGTGTGCGCCACCATGCCCGGCACTTTTTTTTAATTTGTTTTTTTTTTTTAAATAATATCTTTATTGAGGTATAATTCAAATCAGTCAAATTCATCCTTTTCACATCAGGATTCAGGGAGATTGATATGTTAACAGAGATGTGATGAGTCTTTGAAACATTTTCTTCATTCCAAAGAAAAATTCTATAATCTTTTGCCCAAGTCTTACCCCTGACCCTGACATCAACTTTGTTTCTATGGACTTACATCAGATACTCGATATAAGAAACTGATCTCTTTCATTTACAGTAACAGTTTCAAGGTATTGTTGTATCATAACTCTGAACTCCTTCCTTTTCAAACGGTGCTCCGTTTTGTGACTACCTCACACTTTCATTTGTTCCTTAGCTGAGGTTTCGTTATTTTCACTACTATAAATAATCCATGAACACATAAAACCTATATTCTCAGAAAGACTCCAGAAGTAGAATGGGAAGGTCACATAACAATTTCATGTGGAAGCTTTTGAGGAGCTGTGAAACCTTTCTAAAATGGCCAAGCAAGGCTGTGTTGTTGCAACAATATTATGTAATTGGCTTTCTCTTCCCCATGTATTCACCAGTGCCTATCTTATTTTAGCTATCCTAGATCTGGCCTTGGTACAAAGTATTATATTATTCTGTTGGATTTTTTTTCCTTTAAAGATGATTTTTCTGGGGACTGGAGAGATGGCACAGTGACTAAGTGTGCACACTGTTCTTGCAACAGACTTGATATCAATTCCCAGCACCCACATGGGGTGACTACAACCACCTGTAACTACAGTTCCAGAGGAATCAAAAACCTCTGGCCTCCTGAACACACTGAGGCACATGAACACAAAGCTGAAACAAAATTAAATTTTTTTTTCCTCTCCTCTTAAACCACTTTTCATTTGTTGTTTAGATTTGCACTTCCTTATAAACAAACATGTTAAGTATCTTTAGTACAGAAACAATGTGTTTCATTGTGGCATTTTTGTATATTCACAACATTCATGGCTATGGTGAATCCCAAAATGTCATATACACAGGTCTCTAGGTATCTCTATTATATGCTAACTGATCTATTGGCATTTTGTTTTTGTTTTTGTTTTTTGAGACAGGGATTCTCTGTGTAGCCCTGGCTGACCTGGAACTCACTCTGTAGACCAGGCTGGCCTCGAACTCAGAAATCCACCCGCCAGCACTTGGGATGAAAGGCATGTGTCACCACTGCCCAGTTTACAACTTTTTTTGGCATCTTTTTCCTATGTTTATCAGCCATTTATATCAGAATTTCAACAATGCTGATAAACACAGGAAAAACATACAGAATGAATCACACACTCAGACTTATTGAAAGGAGCCTCTACTTGTTTACCCATCTAACCTTCTACCCTCTAAGGCCTCCTTTCCAAATCCACGTGCACGGTGTATTCAGACGCTGATTTCTATGTCTTCACATCTGGTTGCAGTACTGAAGTTGGCATGATCAAGCATTTCCAGTCTCAATGTTATGTAAAAATTGTTTTCCATCACCTCTGATTGGTTAATAAAGAGCTGATCAGCAAATTAGCTGGGCAGAAGAGAATAGGACTAGACTTCCAACCACAGTCAGGGGGTCAAAAGAGAGATCAGAGAGGGTGGGTGGGGAAGAAGAAAGGTATAGAGACACCATGTGGAGGAACCACAGGAGGATTAGAGGATTATGGTCAAAAAAAAAAGCTAAGAGATCAGCCACGAGGATACAAGTGAACTAGAGTGAGTCAGGGCAAGACCAGATGGCAAATAACAGGCATGTGGCTGGGTGGTGGCAGCTCAGTGTAGTTAGAATAGCTCAGCACCCACCCAGCTTAGTGCTTGCATCTTGTTATTAAAAACACCAGATCTCTATGGGATTATTCAGGAGGTAAAATGGGGTAGAGCAAGCATTGAAATGCCCTGTAGTTATTTGGGAGCAAAGGGAGGGGGTGAAGAAAACCCCTCAAGAATTACTTCTATACATGGTAATGCCATAACTTATGTCTCAGAGTTTCTGAAGAACCTCTCATAACTCTAATGCTCATTGTCTCTTCTTTCTTTAAATATTTACTATACTAGGAAGGAAACAAATTGGTCCCTAACTAACTAGTTTTATATTGGCCTCTAAAACAGTTCTCTTAGTTCACATATATTAGTATACAGATTCATTAATCTTTAAAATGGCAAGACAGGTTTGGAGTCTTAGCTTAATTAACAACTTCTGACCATGAGTTCTGATTCCCAGTACTAAAGAAAAAACTTCTAACAACTGTGCTTTTACAACTTTGTTTTAGGGTTGTTTGTTTGTTTCATAATATCAGGCACACAAAATACTGTGGTTTTTGTTGTTGTTGTTGTTGTTGTTGTTGGTTTTGGTTTTTTGAGACATCCTAATTCCTTTTGGCAATTCTGATAGTAACTTATATTTTTTGGTTTTTTGAAACAGGGTTTCTCTGTATAGCCCTGGCTGTCCTGGAACTCACTCTGTAGACCAGGCTGGCCTCAAACTCAGAAATCTGCCTGCCTCTGCCTCCTGAGTGCTGGGATTAAAGGCATTTGCCACCACGCCCGGCAACTTACTTTTTAAAAAACAGTATTTTAGACCGGGTGGTGTCTCGAAAAACAAAACAAAACAAAACAAAACAAAACAGTAAGTTACTATCAGAATTCCCAAAAGGAATTAGGCTGGGCATGGGGGTGCACACTAATCCTACCACTAGGAAGGCAGATCTCTGAGTTGTTGAGGCCAGTGAATTCTAGGACAGAAATACTAAGAACCCATCTCAAAAAAAGTGGCGGGAGGATCACATACATGGTCTTCTTTCTAGACGAAACGTTTTATGTTAATACTTTCATACTACCCACCATACTTCTTGGAAACCGGTCTGCATTTAGAGTGAAAACTGTGCTTTTCGAGATTGTTTCAACAATTCTTTAGAATGAAAAGTATTTAAGGAGTCCAAGGAAATTAAGCAGTACACTAAAGGCCTCACGACTGCATATATTTCTTTGGTAGGAAACTCGGAGGCGTGGGTACACTTTCCTCACACTTTCTGAAGAAGCCACGTTCAAGTGTGATTAGTAGGCTCCGTCTTTCCAGAAGCAAGCTGCAGCACAGTCCAAGACGCTCTCGGGAGCCTCATTCAGAACAAACAGCATCTGGCTGTCAGTATTATTAATGAGCAGCTTTAACAGAAACTCACCCCCACATCTTCAGCAGTCGCTGCTGACCTAGATTTTGTTCTTAAAACTCAGCTAAGGAGGCAAGCTCCCCTGCAGGAACAGCAGCATTCAGGCTAAATATATTTCTTTTTAAAGACAGAATCTTACTCTATAGTCCTGGCTGGTCTCAAACTTTAACAGCTTCAATACTGGTTGGGATTATAGATATGAGCCATCATGTCAAGCTTTGGATTTTTTTTTCTTGTTTTGTTTTGTTTTGTTTTTATAGTATAATTGTAATCACTAAGAACCTGTTTTAGTAAAATAATGAAAAATAAAACTGTAAACAATAATTCAATTTACCTGAGAAAATATAAATGACCATATCCCCATCTTAGTCACCTTTAGAAGCCTTGATTTCTCTTCTAAAGCAGACTGGGTGGGCCAAGGAGATGGCTTTAGTGGATTAGGCACTTGGAACACAACTCTGGTGACCTGACTAGGAGAGTTCCAGACTTAAAGAGAGAAGAGAATTGACTCCATAAAGCTGTTGTCTGACCTTCACACATGTGCTATGGCACTCACACCCCAGCCCTATGCACTCACAATAGTAACATTAAAACTACAAAATGGCCCAAAGCGGTAACTCAGTGGTTGAGAGTCCTTACTCTCTTCCAGAGGACCCAGGTTCAGTTCCCACATGACAGCCCACAACTCTCTGTAACTCCAGTTCCAGGGGGTCTGATGTCCTCTTCTTATCTCATACATACACCCATATACATACACCCATGAAAAATAAAATGCATAAAATAAAAATAGAATTACAAAATAGGAGAGAATAATAGGTTATAGGAGGCAATTTCCATGAAACTGAGCATTTACCAGAAAAAGCAAGTGGCTAAATTTTAGTAAATACCAATTAGTCAACTATTCCATCATTGTGTCAAAGTCATAATTCTATATGATAACATCAGGCTCAAGTGTATTATTTTATTTTACTTTTGTTGTTTTGTTTTGTTTTGTTTGAGTCAGGATTTTCTTATTTATCCTTGGCTGTCCTGGAATTACCTCTAGACCAGACCAGGTTGGCCTCTGCTAGGATAAAGGTGTGCACCACCACGTCTAGCTTAGACCCTGGATTTAATATAAGTGCATAAAATTTTCACTGCTATGGCAGTGCGCCACCAGGCTCGGCTTTTCTATCTTTTTTGGGGTGGGGTGGGGGGGGGCTGTGGTTTTAAATACACATTACAAAACACCTTTAAGAAATTACCATTTGTCAAACTGTCATACCAAATCAAAGAATCCAGTCCCACAATCTAACATTCCATCTACCAAGTATTTACATGTGTGAAAACAGATTTCCTTCATGTACTACAACTCAAACAACATATGAGGACATAGAGTATCACCATGTATATTACCTGGAACCTAACTGGTATCCAGAAAATGGTGTTAAATAAACAAGTAATTAGAAATAATTGGAATTTTCAAGGAAAAATGTCATCTGGAGAGAATACCAACTGGCAGTCTGTAACTAAGCCACCCCTCCAGACTAGCCCTTGTATAACATTTATTGTCCTGTCTCTCTTTAGTTTTGACAGTAACTCACATATCATGGATTTAATCCACATACCCCCAAATGACTCTGAACTTCTGATAGTCCCAAGCAAGACTTTCCAAGTGCTGGAACGACAGACATGTGTCACTGCACCAGGCTTACATGATGCTAGGGATCAAAGCCTGGCCTCCGGCATGCAAAGCCTGGCCTCCGGCATGCAAAGCCTGGCCTCCGGCATGCAAAGCCTGGCCTCCTGGCCTCTGCTGCTACTTTCCTGGCTGTTCTTTCAGGGTTTTCTTACAAAAACAAAAAACAAAAACAAAAACTTGGAGCTAGAGAGATGGCTCAGTGGTTAAGAGCACCGGCTATTCTTCCAGAGGTCCTGAGTTTAATTCCCAGCAACCACATGGTAGCTCACAACCATCTGTAATGGGATCGATCTGATGTCCACTTCTGGCATGTAGGTATACATGAGATAGAGCACTAATATACATTAAATAAACACATCTTAAAACAATACTATTACACAGAGGATTTACATTAAACTAAGCCGACTCATTAAATAACTTAAATCTGCCAGTTCACACAGTGTAAAAGAAGTAACTGCAATCAGGTCAGGAAAGCAGGTTGAGTAAGCTAGGACTGTCACCTCTAACATGATGTATAGCCATCTTAATTAGAGGAAAATAGAAACTAGCTCTTTTCTTTTTTTAGACAAAACAGGAATCAAAATATTTCCTTAATATATCAGTAATTCAAAATGAACCCCATTTCTATTCTTACATTCCATTAAAACAGGTTATATGTTAATTATTAAGTATTTTGAAGTGAGAGATTTAGTATAAAATTAGAAACTTTGATTATACATAGTCATAATCAAAATTCATCTGTGGTAACCTCTTGTCATTAAACCTTATTTTTTGCACATATCCCATTTTCAATGGTATTTATTATTTCTATATACTCCAAGCAACTATAGGCAATAAGCCCTCTGTGCTCTACAACAACAAAACAACAACAAAGCCTTCTCTCCACAGTGGGGCAAACTGTCTAAGGACTGAGGCCAGTCTGCTCTGCATAGTTTCCAAATACAAACCAAAAACTCTGGAACCCCATTGGACAAAAAAATCAAGTATGTAATTAACAGCCAAATATTAACTCTCTTCTTGTTTCTGGTCATCTTAGACTCTGCTGTGTTAGTGTGTCAGCTAAGGACTGCTTTGGTTTTCTATTCCTTTCCCATCCCTTCTTTCTGGTACAGAGCTGACCATGTGGCCTGATAGTTTGACCAGGGAAGTAAAGAGAGGTATATTCAGTCAGGTGGGCTTTGGGGTTCATTTAATTAGAAAGAAAGAAAGAAAGAAAGAAAGAAAGAAAGAAAGAAAGAAAGAAAGCTAGCTAGCTTTAATCCTAGCACTTGGGTGGCATAGCAGATGTCTCCTTATGAGTCTGAGGTCAGCTTCGTCTCCAAGCAAACCAGGTTAGTGAGACCTGCACAAGTGGGCCTAGTCACACTCAGCTCACTATGCAGCCAAGGATGGTTTTGTACTTCTGATCCTTCTGTCTCTACCTCCCAAAATAAGAGGCTTTGTCATCTTGCCAGCAAGGACCCAAGACCTCCTGCTGTTAAGCAGGTACTCAACTGAGCTATGGTCCCCAATCCTGTCTTTAATTCCTGGCTGCTCACTCAACACACAACCTTAAGCATATTGCCTTCTTACTACAAAACTGAGATAAAGCAAGAATCTTCATGATAAAATTCTACTTCCTTGCTCTGTTAGCACCTGATAAAAGCATATCACTGTACACTGCACATACTTGATATACAGTACTGTGTCTTTCACACATACTTGCTGTAATCCTACCCTACTACACCTGCTCCTGAAGGTTGTCTTTTTGTGGCTCTGGGAATTGAACCAAGCAAGGGCCCAGATCATTAAAGGCAAGTATTCTACCACTGAGCAACACCCCTAGCCTTTCACAGTTAACAGTCTGGTCAAATATACACCAAGTCTTAAAAAGATAGATCACATTAATTAATCTCCAACAGGTAATCATTTTTCCTTAAACATAATGTAAGCCAGGTCTGATGACACCCATTTCTTTTGAGGTAGCTCTAAGACTATTAAAGTTCAGGTCAACATATATTACACAGGAACTCTTGAGGCCAGCTTGTCTGAAAATGAAATAAAATAGTATAGAGCCAAACAAAAATGGAAAATAAAGAAGTCACCTTTTTTTTTTTTTTTTTGGTTTTTCGAGACAGGGTTTCTCTGTGTGCCCTGGCTGTCCTGGAACTCACTTTGTAGACCAGGCTGGCCTCGAACTCAGAAATCCACCTGCCTCTGCCTCCCAAGTGCTGGGATTAAAGGCGTGCACCACCACGCCCGGCTAAGAAGTCACCTTTTAACTCAACCATTCAATTTGCAGGACACAGTTCTCTCCCTTCACCACCTGGAGTCTGAGGAATGAACTCAGGCTTCAGGCTTGGCAGTAAAATCTTTTCCTACTGAGCCATCTCAAAGGCCCTGAGGATCATCTTGAATACCATCTTCCTGCCTCCACTCCCACATTCTGATATTATAGACAAACATTATCATCCCCATCGTCTTCCTATTGGCTTGTACTGGAGACCAACTGCCTAACCATGAGAGATAACATACCACCCTGACCCTGTAGTCCAGTATCTCAACATGACCTCATGTTAACAACCTATCCACCTGTAGCTAGGCATGGACAGTGCCCATCTACTATACAGTACAAACAGACTGAATTCAAGCAGACCTGAAAAGATGACTAAGTTTCACAGCAGAGGACTCAAACTGCTTTTGCTTCCTCCCCAACCCATGCTAATGGCCTCCCCAGAGTTCCATACGGCCAACTGATTAAGGAAGGAAAAAACATCATACAACATTCCCAAAGTGGGAAACTAAATCAAAAAAGAAAGACAGTGTTGACATATGGCTTTAAGCCATATTCTTTCTCTAAGAACTAGAGTGCTTGTTTGACAGAACCACAATTGGTGGGTTGGGTTGTCTATGATGGCAGTGCATGGACCTAAAACACAGTCTTCCCCTACAGACATCTTACCTGAAGCCAGCTAGCAAATATCCACAGAATATACCAACAACGAGACCAATTAAGTCACCTTTCCCCAGGTGGAAATAGTTAACTAACTACCTGGTCAGGTAGTCTCAAACTGGATGTTTTCCAAAGTAAGAGATAGACTTTACAGGAGAATGCCTGAATCAAAATATATATTTTAAAAAGATTTATTTATTTTTATGAATATAAAATAAATAAATTTTGTACAGATAGTTGTGGGCCATCATGTGGTTGCTGGGAATTGAACTCAGGACCTCTGCTCGCCCAAAGATTTATTTATTATTATATGTAAATACACTGTAGCTGTCTTTAGACACACCAGAAGAGGGCATTAGATGTGATTATGGATGGTTGTGAGCCACCATGTGGTTGCTGGGATTTGAATTCCGGACCGGAAGAGTAGTCAGTGTTCTTACCCGCTGAGCCATCTCACCAGTCCCTGAATCAAAATCTTGACATCTTACACACCTATTTCTAAACAAGTCAGGGATGGGCATTTTAACAACAAAGAATTGCAGAGTGGAGCTCATGTCTGTGAGATGCACCAATTTCAATCTATTCCATCCCCTTAAAAGCCTAATTTAGAAACACAACTGTTTACTAGGCAGTTAGGAGACAACACTCTGAAAGTATCCATGCATTGAATCAGAAACCATGCATGGTGCTGTCGCCCCTACTGCCAGAACACACACATTTAGAATCAAGGAGAAAGGTAGGTGGGTTCATTCTCTGATTTGTTTATGCCTAGGCTTGCAAACTCAGGGCCTCACATGTGCTAAGCACACACTCTACCTCTGAGCCATAGCCTAAGCCCTTGCCACTCATCAATCGAGAACTTAATATTCCACCTTGCCAACTGAGTTCTACTAATTTGGATGTTTAGTTTCCAAAAGGAAATAACATCTAGCCTACACAATCAATGATGCAATTAAATTACAAGATGCAAGTCATTTCCAACTTGGTCAACGGGGACTCTTTATGCCATTGAACCAATAGGCAGAACCTATGGGCTGAAACAACTGGGTCCGACTAATTATAAAGAAAGTCATTATATAATGAAAGCCAGAAGACTCTCTGGAACCCAGGGGGATCCTCTGAAGCATCTCTTCACACTCCCTTTCCAAAAATAGTAGAAAACTACAAGAACCAAAACTAGGCTAAACTAGGGAATCAAAGTTTGAGTCAGTTCTCTAGATAAGGAAATTCAACTAGCTCAAGTTCTGCCTGAAGAAAGGAAAATATAAAATTGGTCATTTAGAAAGCCAAAGCACTATGCTACACGTTTAATCCCAGCACTTAGTAGGCAGAGTTGGCTGGATCTCTGGGAGTTTGAGATCAGCATGATCTACATAGCAAAACCTCAGACCAGCAAAAAAGGTCACTGATAGCAACCACGAAAACTCCATGTCACTTTTTTTTTTCTGTTTGTTTTTTGAGACAGAGTCCCTTTATGTCATCTTGCCTGTCCTGTACTATCTATGTAGACCATGTAGGCTTCAAATTCAGGGAGGCCTGGCAACATCTCCTTAGTCTGTGCCTCCTAGAGCCAGCTAGAAACTATGATAGTTTTGTTTGGGGGAAATATTTTTGGGAAATATATCTCAGACTAGCCTCAAATTTGCTATGTAGCTGAGTGACGATGACTAATCATTCTACTACCACCACTTCCACGGTAGGAATATGGGTGTGTTCTACCTTAGCTGGGTTTGTTTGTGATGGGGGCTCATGTGTCCTAGGCTTGATCCTGAATTGCTATGCAGCCAAAGATGACCTTGAACTCCTGATCCTACTGCCTCCACCCTATGTGCTGGGATTACAGACTTAAATCACCAAACCTAGTTTATGCACGTACTATTTTCTTCCCATTTAATGAATTATTGAATATTAATTTATGAGCTTAGCATGGTGATTCATGATTGTAATTTCATCAGCATGTAGAAAGCAGATACAGGAGGATGGCAGAAAGCATATGCTAGCCTGACATATACAACAAGCATAGTACCAGGTTTACAGGGCTACATGGCAAGGTTCTGTAGAGCTCAGTTGGTTAAGTGCTTGTCTAGCATGGAAAAAGTCCTTGGTTTAGACCTCAACAACAAACAAAACAGATGGGTAAAGTGGCAGGAGACCAAGGTCTTAGGCGCTATAAGATCCCGTATTTAAAAATCCAGAGAGAGCAGGGGGAAATCGATGGCTTACCTGGTAAAAGTACTTGCTCTAAAGCTTGATGGCCTAAATTCAATCCCTAGACTCCATGTCTTAAAGGAGAGAACCAACTCCTGCATGTATGCCAATGTACAACCCAATTTTTAAAAATTATCAGACCCACTAAGACACTTGGGAGGAAGAGGCAGGCGGATTTCTGAGTTCAAGGCCAGCCAGGTCTACAAAGTGAGTTCCAGGACAGCCAGGGCTATACAGAGAAACCCTGTCTCGAAAAAAACCAAAAAAAAAAAAAAAAAAAAAAAATCAAATCAGTCCCTCAGCAAGTGAGACACTGATTGCAGAAAGAGCATCTCTTTACTTTAGGGAAAAGGTCAGAGCTTTTTCATCATGTGAGGCAGTTAGAAACATACTACTACCACACAGAGTTCAGGGGGATGTAGAAAAGAGTATCTGAAAGCTAAGTGGCCAAAAAAATAGATTGCTAGTCATCCATTTACTTCATTCCAGCTCCAGATATACTTATCAGACCCGGTTACCATTTCCTTTGGCAGTTGTTAAGCTCACAGAGTGCACTGAGAAAGGTGCCTCTTTTTTTCATCTTTTTTCTCATTTTATTAAAGAGTAATTAAAAACTCCATCACAGGACAGTATTTGAAAAACACTGGCCTATCTTGATTCCTGTGTGCTTCCTATTCTCTTCCTTCCATAGGGCATAGGGCTCTTCTGGTTTGAAGAACACCAAGTAGCACTCACTCACTTTGATAAAAAGTTTTGGTAAGCACCACTGTGAGCATCTTCATAGAGGGCATAGCATTCTCAGAACTATAGTTACAGCCAGCTGTGAACTACCATGTGAGTGCTGGAAATCAAACCTGAGTCCCTTGGAAGAACAGCCAGTGCTTTTCTGAGCCATTTCTCCAGTTCCCCGTGTTCGATGTTTAATAATACATACTGCAGGAAGCAAGCAGAAGCAAACTAGGAAACTGATTCAGGAAACCAAGATATAAGGAGGGGTAGAGCGCTACCTATTTTTTGTTGTTGTTTTTTGGGTTTTTTTTTTTTTCTTCTTGTGAAAAACTAAATGTGGGTGAGAGAAATAAAAGAGAAGGACAGATGTTTCGGCCTGCTTGCTGACTAAAAGGGCCATTTGCTTTTACTGAGATAGGGAACAGGTGTTTTTATTTGCATCTCTGTGCATGTGCGTGTGCGTGTGCGTGCGTGCGTGCGTGCGTGCGTGCGTGCGTGCGTGTGTGTGTGTGTGTGTGTGTGTGTGTGTGTGTGTGTGTGTGTTTAAGGAGGGATAATGAGTTCAGTTTAGGACATCTCCAACTAGATGTGTGAGTTCTACACAATTTCAATTTCTAATCTTACCGGGGATTATATTTGTCCTTACGAAAATTTTCCATAGTAGTCTAGCATTTAAATAGTATTTACATATTTATGTATTTCTCTCTACAACCTTTTTATTTTGCAAAAATAAAATTCTGTATCCAAACACTAACTCCCCAGCTCCTAGGAACTGCCATTTTATTTTCTATTTCTACAAACTCTACTCTTCTAGGTATCTGATATAGGATTTGTTTTCTGTGATTTTCCTATTTTCTGTGAAGTGTTAAGGATTTGAACATAAGATCTTGAGCATTCCAGGTAAGCATCTCTAGTCCACATTCCCCAGCACTTAACTGGGCCCATTTCCATTAGTATTCAGTCTCATACCTCATAATGTTGTAGCCATATCAAAAGTCATAAACTACATTTTATTTATTCACTTCTGTGTTGATGGGACACCTCAGTTGCTTCCATCTTGCTTGGGTAATATAAACAGTACATCAATAAGTATGGGTGAATGAAAGTCTGTTCTGTTCAAGTCCCTACTTTTAATTTTGTTGGTAAAATATCTCTAAGTCAGATGGTCTTTCTGGTTATTTCATTCTTGAGATAAGGTCTTACTATATAGCACAGGCTAACCTCAAATTCAGTAGATTCCTACCTGTTTTAATTACAAGCTCAATAAATCTTTTTTTGAGGCAGGGTCCTATATATGCTTGACTAAACTCAGTATGTAGCCAAGCCAAAGATGACCTTGAAACTTCTGATCCTTCTGTGCTACATCCTAGTCCCCCAAATAACAACCACCTGCAGTTCCCCACCACAATATTCCTTAAAGGCTTGTTTATTTATGCGGTCTGTTTTGTTTTTTAAGAGATCCATCTCCCTCTGCCTCTGCTGGGATTGAAACCATGTGTTACCATGCCTAGCTGGACCACCTGTTTTGGTGGTGGTGGTGGTGGTGGTGGCACACACCTTTAATCCCAGCACTTGGGAGATGGAGGCAAGAGGATTTCTGAGTTCCAGGACAGCCAGGGCTGCACAGAGTAACCCTGTCTGGGAAAAAGAAAACAAAACAAAAAAGAAGTAGCCCAGACCAGACCAACTTACCAACTTACCATGACCTATTTCTACATCCTATGTGCTGGGAGCAACAGGCACAAGTCCACTTTTAACTAGTTCTTGTATATGGTATAAAAGTATAACAATTTTATAAGATTTATTATTATTTATGTATATTGGCATTTTGTCTGCATATATGTGAGGAGTCTGAAAAAAAGACATCAGATCCCCCTGGAACTAGAGTTAGAGATGGTTGTAAGCCAGCAAGTATGCCCTGAGTTTTGAACCTGGAAACTCTGGAGGAGCAGTCAGTGCTCTTAATTGCTGAGCCTTTTCTCCAGTCCCAAAACAATTCTTTATATATGAATATCCAGTCTTCACAACACCATTTGTTGGAAAAGCTTTAATTTACCTAACTAATTATCTAGTCATCCTTGTCTAAAACCATCTCACCATATATAACAAAGATTTATTTCTTGTCTTTCTGTTCTAGTCTTTATTTCAGGACCACATTGTTTGGGTTTTGTTTAAATCAGGGCCTTAGGTAGCCTACCTAGAATACCCTTAACCCATGGTCCTCTTGCTTCTACCACCCAAGTATTAGGATTACAGAAATGTAGTATTACCATGCCTCGCCCCAGAGGATTACTTAAGTTAGCACATATAGTAAGTTTGACACTTTCAACTTGTTCTTTTTTAAGATTGTTTTTGCTACTGAGGGTTACTTCTTGGATTTATGTGAAATTTCATGGTCAGTTTTTGTCCTTGCCAAAAAGATGGCTGTTTTGAGAAAAATTATTTTCTAAAACGGCACATTAATCTTCTAACATTTCACTGCCATTTTAAAGCTCCTTTCGAAACTTCAGAGCCACGCTTATCATTTCTGTGCATCCTTCTGATCCAGGCTCCAGCACCATTTTTGTAACTGGTTTTGTGTGTGATGATTGGAATGTGATTATATGAAACCAGGACAACTGAAAATGACATCATCAAGAATGACCCCCTTCCAGGAGTGACAGACAGCACATGTCCCTTTTTTTGTTTGTTTGTTTGTTTGTTTTGTTTGAGACAAGGTTTCTCTGTGTAGCCCTAGCTGTCCTGGAACTCACTTTGTAGACCAGGCTGGCCTCAAACTCAGAAATCAGCCTGCCTCTGCCTCCCGAGTGCTGGGATTAAAGGCGTGCGCCACCATGCTCGGCAGCACATGTCTTTTAAGTAGAAGTGGTGGGTCTCTGTGAGTTCAAGGCCAGCATGGGATACATAGTAGGTTCCAGGATAGTCCAGAGTTGCATAGCATTACCCTGTCTCCAAAACAAAAAACCCTCTACCTCCTTTGAAACAATGGCCTGGAACCCATCAATTAGGCTGGTTTACCAGTGAGTTCCAGAGATATGCCTCCTCAGTGCCTTGGGGTGGAGACTCTTAACCAGCGGAAGTGCAGAAAGAAAGACATGTTAGGAGTTGCCTACCAGCTACAGGGTTGCAGGTTTCCATAGTCACATTGCAGTGGGCTTTCCAGTTGTGCAGCTATTTTTGAGTTATCCTGCTTCTTGTAAATAATCTCTAACCTGTTAGTAATTCCAATAAAATGCTCAATCATTACCTTGGTCTGTTGTAAGCTTCATTTATTGGGTGAGGACATGTGTGTCTGTTTCCTCTACCCAGGAAAAGTCAGTTATACAATTCCTCCAACCCAGATTTTCACATGGGGACTAAACTCAGGTTTTCAAACTTGTGAGACACGCATGTTACTACTGCCTGACCTATCTTCCTAGCCCATGAGCCCTTTCAAAGGGCCCTGAGAACCCTAGAATTTGGTACTCCCCCTAAGTACTTCTCCCTCTAGGGAGATCTTTTTCACTTTAATAAATCTACATTGTCCTAAAAAACAAAACCAAGCAAAACAAAACAAATGAACAAAAAAGCCCTAGAAATTTAATTAGTCCTAGAAATTCAGAAAGTTAATTTTCTATGTAGAATGTCTTGAGAAGAAAATTTATTTGTATCAGAAAACCATTAAGAAACAACAGGGCTAGCCAGGCGTGGTGGCACACACCTTTAATCCCAGTACTCGGGAGGCAGAGGCAGGCGGATTTCTGAGTTCGAGGCCAGCCTGGTCTACAAAGTGAGTTCCAGGACAGCCGCCAGAGCTACACAGAGAAACCCTGTCTCAAAACAAAACAAAACAAAACAAAAAAGAAACAACAGGGCTGGAGAGATGGCTCAGTGGTTAATAGCACTGACTACTCTTCCAGAGGTCCTGTGTACAATTCCCAGCAATCACATGGTGCCTCTCAACCTTTTGTAATGGGACCTGATGTCCTCTCCTGGTGTGTCTGAAGACAGTTACAGTGTACTCAGAAATCTTTTAAATAAAGAAAGAAGGAAAAGGAAAGGGAAAGGGAAAGGGAAAGGGAAGGACAGGATGAGCCCGATGGTGGTACATTCCTTTAATCCCAGCACTCAGGAGGTAGAAGCAGGTGGATCTATATCAAGTTCAAGCTAGCCGGGTCTACAGAGTGAATTCCAGTATATTCAGGATTATACATGGAAACCCTGTTTCAAAAAACCAAAATAAATAAATAAGGAAGGAAGGAAGGCCACTACCACAACTTTATAAGATTTATGGAGGAGAAAGAAAAATAAGGATAGCTTACCATATAAATATTTAGGATTATAATGTACCATTATATATATCTGAACTTCATTTATGACATGTCAGTTCATGGATTGGTTGTAGAACCTGTTCATATTAAATACTCATATATATGTTAATCCTTTATGTTCATCTGATGAGACAAGCGACAGCAAAAAAGCTCGCAGCACAACTTCAATGTTAGAAGCTTCAAGCATAGGAGCTACATTATTTTTGAGGTTGGTATAACCTTCAGGGCAGATATCACATCACAGAAAAATTTTCACAATAAAATCTACATGCATACGCACCTGAATAAACATGTACATTTACATTACACACACACACACACACACACACACACACACTTTTAAAGAAATATACTCACTGCAATTACAATATAAATAGCCAGCAATACTGATGGATAATATAGTTTTACATATAGTAGCATATTTGTCCATTATACACGATGTTTTTGACTAGAACACTCTCCAGCCTCCTGGTCTCACCATATTATTATGGTAAATTAGAAGGAAGATGGAAATCATAGGCAGGTTTCTGTTTCCATCAAGAATTATTCTGCAGGAATTGTTCCTGCAAGATATGGTGGCATACACCTGTAATCCCAGTCACAGGAGGATGAGTCAGAAGAACTGCTGTGCATTCAGGGTCAGCCTGAACTATACATGAGTATCAGACCAGACTATGCAAATCTGTATAGACCTTTTCTCAAACATCATCATCATCAATCTGCCATCACAAGTAATTTTTATGTGAGATGAACCTATAAAAAGATAGTAAGGACTATCAAATAGTCTTTAGGTTATTTAAAGTCTATATTGTGAGCCGGTATGATGATATATGTCTGTAACTCCAGCACTCAGGAAGAGAAGCCACAAGTATCAACATATATTCAAAGCTTTTCTAGGCTACCTAGCTAATTTCTGTCTCAAAACAAAATGAAAATCTATAGTGAGCTTTCCTTTTTCTGCCCCATTGAGTCAAAATCTTGTTATGTAAGCCAGGATGGCTTGTAATTCCCAATCTTCCTGCCTTGACCTCCTAAGTGCTGGGAATTACAAGCAAATAAATACCACCACCCCTGGACTCCTTTTCCGTGTTCTTTTTTCCCCTAGACAGGGTTTCTCTGTATAGCCCTGGCTGTCCTGGAACTCAGAAATCCGCCTGCCTCTACCTCCCAAGTGCTGGGATTAAAGGCACGTGCCACCACTACCTGACCTTGTCTGTATCTTTATTCAGTGAACATATTACATTTACAAACTTATCTATAATACAGATACAGCACTCTACACTCTATACTTTATTAAAGTCACCATATTAAATATTGTTAAACATAACACATTTTATTATATAAGAACACTGTGGATATAAATTTTTATAATGTGGCATTATAAATTAATTAACAATACATCACAGACACTGCCTTTTAGAAGACCCTTTTACCATTCTGCCGACTCAGCAGGTGCTATAACTATCAATAGTCCATTGAGCTCAGATCTGGATAATGGAAGTGTTTAAGTGGAAATGCTTGACAAAAGTTCATGCAGTTACAGAATTGTGGGATCCAAAGCTTTGTTAGACTGATAACTCAGACCTCAAAGTACCTTAGTTGTATACTTCAGTAATTAAGACCCCAGAAAATATTCAGTAATACGTTGTTAATGTACAATGTTTATTAGTTTAATTCATTTAGCACAATGACACAATAAAATGTCCCAATATACAAACTGTTGAAAGTCTAAGTCACAAAAAATACAAATGAAACTATAAATTTGTAAAAATAAATATAAATAAATAAATAGGCTTCTATATCTTCATTATTGGGTGAGGCAGGGGTAGAGGGAGAAAAATGAGAATCATCACATTTAAGTAGAGAGGCCCTGTCTGGTCTGTGACTGTCACAGTAACCACTTTTTCTTTTTTCAAGGGACAGATTACATCCTAAGTAGCTATATATGAAACATTACCTTAATGCTTTCAAAGTAAAATATCCAAATGCAACAGTTGGAGATAACAAACTATATTAAATTTCACCTGGCTATTAGCAGAAGATCAGAACATTTATAGAAACCCATAAAACATATTAAAAATTAAAAAATATAAATATGACAAATGGAAATAAATGTGGAATAAGTCAATGTTGATCATGAACTTTGAGTTTATTGCCTAGCATCTCTATCTATCTCTCAGAAAAACTACAGTCTCATTTAAAAAACAAACAAACAAACAAACAAACCAAAAAACAAAAACCAACAGAAACACACCAAACATGATTTTAAAAAGCAAATGGTGCCATTATTTAAAAAAAAAAGTTCCCTGGTCAACTCCACTGCCCCCAATAAAAAGGGGGGAAAATTAAAAGAACATCTTGGAAGATGAGCTGTATAAACCTTATCTCCTGTCTAGACCTTCAGAGGGAGCACTTAGCAAAGACAGCAGCCTAGTGATGTCATTCAGGTGGAAGTCAGTGCTTCTTCAATTGCAGGCACTGCAGGAACTTTCCTAAACCTTCAAGTCATTCTGATTTTACCTTGTAAAAGGACTGGGGAGTGACGGGAGTGTTTGTTTTTGAGACAAGGTTTCACATAGCTCAGGGTAGCCTTAACCTCACTACTTAGCTCAGACTAGTTTCCTATTTCTCGAAATTCTTGACTCTTCTTACAGAAGTCTTGAAATCTCAAGTATAAGTGACTATACCCAGGTTTCAAAAGTAGTTTTAGGCCAGAAGATCAAAAAAAAATATGCTCTGTAATGTTCCTTAAATATAGTATAAGCTATTTCTTTTCATCTCTAATGAACAGTACCTTGGAGGCTGAAATACCTTCTGTAACCAAGAGGACAGAAATAAAAAGCTCTTTTCATACTTCAGTTCTTATATCAGAATTCCTCTATGATCTCAAATATGGCCTGGGATTTGTGATCTACTCCTAAAAACCCAAAGCTTAACCAAAGGTTTCCCAGTACTTATCCTAATGGTTCTAGCTTTTATATTGTTTTAATTTTACTTATTTCTTTGGAAAAAAAATGAAGAACAAAAAGTACCAATGAAACAGAATATAAATTCTCATTTCATAGTACAGGATTTTACACACAGGACTTCATATGTGATCCACTGATTCTATTGGAATGTTGCTGAAAAAAGTACTTTGGAGCTCAAACAGCCTTTAATCCTAAACACACTTCGTGAGTAGTCAATTTCTCCAGAAGGGAGGCATAGTGACACCTGCCTGTAGTCTTGGCCAGCCTGAGTGACACAGTAAAGATGTGGGCTCTGGGTGAGGGTCTGTGTCTGTGTCTGGGGCTGGTGTGCAGGCGGCTTCGGTTTGGCTGCTTTGGAAGCTTGCTAAGCTGGCAGTGCCTCTCTGTTGTTCAGGAGAAATGGCTTCTATCCTGTCGCTGCCCACTGCACTTCTGCAGGGGTCAAGGACATTACAACTGTCTTCAGGTTTAAGTTCCCAATTCTTTGATGCTTTATGATTATGTTCAAAAAGTAACAAGTTATTTTTAAAAAATCAATATACATAATTGTGTTGTCAAATTTTCAGAAGAATGTAAGACAAATAGGTGATATAGTTTATGATTTAAAAAAAAAAAAAACAATTTGGCCCACCACGAAAACAGCAAAGACACTGGGAGGGAAAAAAAAAAAAGACTGTGTCACTGTTTAGCCCTGGCCAGCTGGAACTCATAGAGATCAGTCAGCCTCTGAATGCTGAACTAAAGTTACTCACCATAACACCCAGCACAAGTAACAATTTCATTTAGAGAAATAATTTTTCAACTGGAAAACATTAATTCAGATTTTAGTAAGGTAGAGAGAAACACCAGTGGCCTGAAAGCCTAACCTTCGCTAAAAGCAAGAGGGAAACGGGAGGGGCAGGAGAGGGAGATTCACTGCAGCTCGGTGGCCTCACCCCTTTATGAAAGCACACATTCTCATTTAGTTTTTACAGTATGCTCATTCACATTGAATATGCAAAAAAAGGACAAGGCCAACCAAAAATGTAAAAATGATAAAATGAATCTAAAAGAGAATAATGAAAAGAAACGACATTTGATGACCTTTATAAAAATAGTAAAAGTAAAAGAATTCATTTTGCACACTGTGCTCACAAAGGGAAAGGAGGTTCCATCAAGCCCTGCAGAACACAAGAGGCAGGTGGCTTGCTCAGGCATCAGCAGAAAGAGGCCCCGGAGAACCACCCTCAGCTTCTTCTACATGGTGTCCAGGAAGGGAAAGCAAAGCTTTTACAAGTGTAACGGTGCTTAGGAAAGACCACTGGTCTGGTGGTGCAGCAGCCCCAGTGTGGAGAGACTCTAGTCCTCTAGGAGAAGAAAAATAGAAAGGGAGGAAGAAACAGGAAGGGGAAGGAAAGGGCGGAAAAGCACAGGTCATTAGTAAACAGCAAGTTTAATACAGCAAGATGCTCATCAACGCCACTGTGATTAGTCGGGCTGCTCTGCTCTCAGCTCTACAGACAACTTAGAGGAAAACTGAGAGGGGAGTTTTTAATTAGAGCACTGAGCCAGATGCTCTAATTAGTGATGGCCAAATGAGAAGCAAGTCACAACATGCTCCCCCAAACATGCATACTCTATTTCTTCCCTCCTCCAATAAAATTTGTATACTCGTAAAACACCTGTTTTTTAAAAGCAATTATTAAAGAGGCCAACCTCAAAACCCAAACAATCTGGATATGAACACTGAGTTTCACCTAAGGTAGGAAAAGTTATTCAAAAGCAGAAAGACCTGCTTATATGGTGCCAATGGGCAAGTCACTAAAGAGCTGGGTTCCCCTTTGTCATCAGGAAACTCTTGATGTTTCAAGACTGTGTGTGTTGGCTGCACAGCCCTGGCCCACCCACTGCATTATTAAGAATTTTTCAAACACTAAGTCTCAGGACTAGAGAATGGCTCAGTGGCTAAGAGCTCTTTCTGCGTTTCCAGAGCAGCATCTGACTGCCAGCACCCACAGCAGGTGATCTGCAGCCTGACACTGCAGCCCCAGCTATCTCTTCACTCCAACACACACAGTTAAAAAAACAACAAAGCAGCAACAACAAAAACCCATTAAGTCTTTTTCTGGTCAGGCTTGAAATCCTGTTGGAGCAGCCTAGATTTGACAGCTGTTCCCTTCCGGTGTAAAACAATACCCACTTGCTTGTTCCACACAGTTATTCAGAGAGATCTCCTCCAACCCTTCCTTCTTCCAGCACTAACTCCACGTTAACTAACTTAGTACACTATTTTGCTCTTTGCTTTGTTCAAAGATTCACTTTTGTTTTTAATTGTGTCTACAAGTGTGTGTGTGTGTGTGTGTGTGTGTGTGTGTGTGTGTGTGTGTGTGTGTGTGAGAGAGAGAGAGAGAGAGAGAGAGAGAGAGAGAGAGAGAGTGAACGGACAGACCTTAAGCCCAGAGGCAGATTTCCTGGAGCTGAGGTGACTGATAGTTGTTACCTATCCAACAATACCCTGCTGGAAGTTAAACCCAGGGCCCTGAAGGGCAATTCATCTCTTATCCACTGAGCTGTCTCTTCGGTCCTGGCTTGATTTTCTGAGAAAGGGACTAGTTATATAGTTCGAGCAAGCCTGCCTCAAACTGCCTGCCAAGTATTGGGATTACAGGTGTGAGACACTACACCTGGGTAAACGCACTCATATTTAAAACACTTCTTCTTTAACCAAAGGAATATTTGCAAATCATATCTTTCCTTCCACAGCAGGAATAGAAATAATAAATACATGAAAGCACAAATGTCAAAGTAAAAATTCAATTCACAATAACATCACGCTTGTACTTATAGTTTTCCAAATACAGTCTTTATGAGTTGCTAGTAAGAAAGTTAATTTTATGGAGTAGAACTTAGATTTACAAAAAATAGAACCTAGATTCCAATTACTCTGAGGTATACAGATATGTACATTTTTTTTTTTGGATTTAGGGGTGGTTCTGGAAGTTGAATCTAGGTCCTTATACATGTTAGGCAAGTAACTATCACTAAACTACATCCCTGGGTCTTGTATTGTGAAATAAAGTTAATAAATTACCTAAGCTGGCCTACCCCAAAACTCACTCTATAGAGAAGGCCTCAAAACTTTTGCCTCTGGCCTACCAAGTATATGGGATAGGCCCAGGTCACTAAATTCATCTTACACGATTTCCTAAGGTTAGAAAATAAAGAGTCAGAGCTGGAGAAATGCCTCAGCAGTTAAGAGTACTTTTCGCTCTTGCAGAGGACCTGAGTTCTATTCCCAGCACCCACATTGGCTCACAACCATCTGTAACTCCACCTCTAAGGATCCAATACATTCTTCTGGCTCCCAAACACATGTATACTCATATAAGCACATAATATAACAGTTAAATTTTAAAAAATAAAAATAAAAAGGGTACATTTTAAGAAACTTGCTATTGCTTTTTTTTTTTTTTAAGGCTTTTGGAAAGGTTTAGAAGTGAACAACTCTATAATGGTTAAAGGGAAGGCTTTTCATGATTCAAGCATACATAAATTGAAAAAAGTACACTTTGTGCCTGCCTCCAATATACTGATGTGAATCTAATTGCTGTACCCCAGAGTTAAGATAGTTTTCTGATACAAAGAAACATGTATTCATTTGTGCTAAAAGCCAAACTCATTTGGGTCGGCAGCATCAGGCTGATCACAATGCAAATAAGTGCAGTTCTTTACAAGAACACAATGCATGGCTCTCCCACAGGCCTGAGAAAAGTTTTATATAACACAGCACATTCCATGTGCACAAACTCCCTCCTGCTATGGCTCTGGCAATTTTGCTCACTATAAACACACCAGGGGTGAAGGGTAGGAGGTTCATGCTGTTTATGAGGTAAAACCCTAAAGGAACTCAGTGCTTAGTCTGAACGATTAGTCAGAAACAAATCTCAAAAGCAAAAGTTAAGTGGAAAGATAAAGGGGAGAGAAAAAAATGAAAGACAAAATACAAGCTAGAGAAAGCACTGAAGGAGCTGAAGGGGTCTGTAACCCTATAGGTAGAACAACAATATGAACTAACCAGAACCCCCAGAGCTCGTGTCTCTAGCTGCATATGTAGCAGAAGATGGCCTAGTGGGCCATCATTGGGAGGAGAGGCCCCTTGGTCTTGCAAACTTTATATGCCCCAGTACAGGGGAACGCCAGGGCCAAGAAGTGGGAGTGGGTGGGTAGGGGAGTAGGGCGGGGAGAGGATATAGGGTACTTTTGTAATAGCATTTGAAATGTAAATAAAGAAAATATCTAATAAAAAAAAGAAAAAAAGAGAGACAAAACACAAAGCAAACCACTTTAACTTATGGTGGTGAGTTTCTTTTTTTCTTTTCTTTTTTTAGTACTGACTTTTGAAGAAACTAAGTGCAGAGCACCTTCAGGTTGGAGACTGCCTATCAGGGCAGGGGGAGTAGGGAGCAGGCAAAGGCCTCTCTTGTCAGAAAGTGAGAGCTTTTCTGCATCTGTTAAGATCCATCCAATTCTTGTGTGGTTCATTTCCAATAAACATTCAAGGACTGTGAAAATAAACTTGTTTCTTTCTTTCTATTGTTGATCGATGTCATGGGTTTAAACATGACCATTGAGAGCAGCAATGTTCTCAGAAATGACATATTTTCATTTATCATACTTAAAGGGTGCTTGTCAAGATGTTCACTGTGGAAACTTGCACATCTGAGGAATTCTAGAGACCTCTTACCTGCAGTGTTATTCCCCTCCATTCCATGATCACCATTGGCTAGGAGTGTTGGTTTAGAAGATGGGATACCTGGAAAATTACAAAGAAGAATTACTAATTGTGACACAAAGAAAAAAATTGACTATGGAAATTGTGTTACTCTTTGTAGTATTAGCAGTCTTTGTCAATCTTCAATAAAAACAAACACATTAACCCAGTTCCACTCACACCTTTCAGTACTATCACCACAAGGAAGACCATTCTTTTTCTCTTTTTTAGAAGTATTTATTTTATGTACATGAGGGGTGTGTGTGTGTGTGTGTGTGTGTGTGTGTGTGTGTGTGTGTTGCCCAAGAAGGGAGATGGATCTCCAGAAGCTGATGTAATGTGTATGAAGTCACCAAATGTGAATAATGGAAACCAAGCCCAGGGCTAACCTGGAGCAACAACAGCTCTTAGCCACAATCTTTTCACCCTGAAAAAGTCCTAAAAGGTTTTGTTTGTTTGTTTGTTTGTTTGGGGATTGAGACAGGGTTCCTCTGTGTAGATCTGTCTATCTTGGATCGTACTCTCTGACCTTGAACTCAGAACTCCCTGCCTTGGGATCAAAGGTGTGCACCACCATTACCCCAGTACTAAGTGGTTTTGCTCTATAAATTGTCAAAGATTACTAACAGATTCTACTATTTAAAAATCCACAAAGTACCTCAGGTTAAATAAGCATGTCTCTTATGTGAAAGGATCCAGGGACTTAGGACACTCCTCCAATAGATGCTTTATAGCACCATTATTGCTCCCTGACAAAAAGACTATATAGACACTACCAGGAGTTCTCTGTTCTATTTTGAGACAGGGTCTCAAAACCCAGTTCAGCCACAAGCTTGCTTGCATAATATATGAAGTCTGCATAAAACAGGCATCGTGGTACACCCAGAATGTGAGAGAGAAGAATTATTAAGTTTATGGTATTCTTCAACTATAAAATAAGTTTGAGGCCAACCAATTAAAAAGTAGATCCAGAATTTGTAGTTTTTGTATATTGTTACCTAACTGTTCAGCATTCTTTGTTGAAAAGATTATCTGTACCCTATCGTATTCCTGATGCCAATGTGTGACTGTGTGGAAAATCAACTGACAATATTTCATGTTGGTCTTTGTCTAGCCTTGCTATTATGTTAGCAGTGGGTTTTTCCAGGATGTGTGTGTGCATCAAACTCAGAGCTTTCCACTTTTACTGTTTTGCTCTTAGTAGCTTAAAATTTTTATTCCAGCCAGGCGTGGTGGTGCACATCTTTAATCCCAGCACTTGGGAGGCAGAGGCAGGCGGACTTCTGAGGCCAGCCTGGTCTACAGAGTGAGTTCCAGGACAGCCAGGGCTATACAGAGAAATCCTGTCTTGGAAAAAGAAAAAAAAAATTATTCCAACCCTGGGCTTTCTATTCTGTTCTTTTCCATGGATTTTTAAATCTGGTTATTCTGACATCATATATGTTTGGGCAGGGTCTTTCACAGCCTTGGAGGCCACAGAGAATAGACTCCTCCTTCATGACCAGCTTTGGACACCCTCATCCATCTACCTGGTTATGCACTAATATTAAAAAAGGGAAAATCTTCAGAGGTATTTTTCACAAATATTTTTCAAAGAAAAAAAGCTACACTATTAAAATATAAACATAGGCTTTTCTTTTGGAAGGTAACAAACACAGTCAAGCTCTCCCATGTAAAGAGCAGACATCTTTGATAACTATTTTAATTGAAAAGACTACTCTGTTACCTCTGAGGAGCAACAGAAGCAAGGTATATTAGAATTAGGAAAAAGAGATAAAAGGGTGAAAAGACAAGTTCCATTAGCTATGCATACATAACATGTGGCCTGCGCATCATTCACAGAATACACTGTCCTCTTCCAGAGTGGTGCCAGATATGTCCCACCCACACTTGGCATATGGCCCTCTTCCTCAAACAATCAGCACTTAAGATTCATCATCCCTAGCTTAAGAAAGAGTACATATTTTCTAAAAATCTGTCCTGTTTTAAAATATAAATTATTTAAAAGATGGAAATTTTACAAAAATTTGGTTCTTTTTTTGGCCATGAAAGTGATGAAACTACTTTATAATCTGGTAATAGCTCCTGTGACTAAAGGGTAGAAAAACAGAAAAACTCATTTTAAATGACTGAAATAAAACTTCTGAATAGTCAGACAATTTATCAACTGAAAAACACTAAATTGCCAATTTATTATCAGTATTTAATTTATGAAAGAAAATAAAAACATAAAATGAATATAAACAGAGTACTGTGACATTATTTAAAATAACTAATGTCACCATAGAGTAAAATACCACTGAAAATCCAGAACATAGGCAGAGAGGAAGGAGGGTGGGAAAGAGGCTAATATGGCAGATAAGCATTATGCAGACATACATTCTCATCCTCCACTTCTTCCTCCCTCCCTTCCCACTCTCAAGTAATCAGAAAATAATATGAAAGTAACATCACTAGCAAATGTTAAGGGAAAGGATAGGACACAGGATAGAAAGAGTTTTACAAAATCCTCTCTCAGATAAGCATATTAAAGAATTTAAGTGAGGTTAAAGAGAACAACTTGGATATTGTATGGATGCATCGCCTGTCTACTGCCTATGGCTTAGGCAGGAAGTAAGAGGGTAGGACATCTGGGAAGAGAAAGAATTCTGATAGAGTCAGGTAGGAGATTCACCTGTAAGATGTGATGAAATGGACACATGGTACCTGAGCACAGGTAACCAGCCACATGGCAGAATGTAGGCTGGAATAAATGGGATATTTTAAGTTATATCTGTCAGAGAAGAGCATAGCTATATGGCCAAGGTATTTGTAAATCTATTTTGAGTCTGAGTCTTATTTCTGGGAGCATGGGACTGGAAGGAAGAACCAGGGTCTAACTTCAACAAAATAGCTCCCCACATCGGGCATCAGAATGTTGTAGAGTCAGGGCTGCTCTTAACTCCAATTGGCCAACCCTCAAGGTCATCCTTTCTTGACTCCTAACCCTTGGTGTCTTTCTCCTCTCTCCACCTTCTCTTAGTTCTTTGTTCTCCTCCAACCCCAAGCCCAGAATCCCTAAACCCCACCTATGTCTCTTCTGCCCAGCTATTGGCAGTTGACATCTTTAACCACCAATCAGGGTAAGTTGAAAGTGGGGAAAGCAAGGTCACATAAACTGGATCTACATTCAGTCTCTGGTTGCAAAACAGTATTTAGCATAACAAAAGACCAAACTTCAACATTTATTGAAGTATTTAAAAAGAGCAGAGAGCTGGAGAAATGCTTCATTGGTTAACACCCTCTACTAATCTCAATAGGTGCCAGGAATGTACAGGGTACCCAGACATATGCAAGCAACACTCATACACTTAAAATAAAAATTAAATACATCTTTTAAAACAAGGTGGTGACCCATGCATTTAATCCCACCACTGCAGAGGCAGAGGCAGAGGCAGAGGCAGAGGCAGAGGCAGAGGCAGAGGCAGAGCTCTGTGAATTCAGGCCAGCCTGATGATCTATAGAGCCATTTCCAGGATAGCCACAGAGAAAAGCTGTCTTGGAGATAAGGGTATGGTGGTACAATATCTAATGTCATCTCTACATTTGAGTAGCTAAGGAAAGAAGGCTGAGAATTCAAGGTCAGCCCCATGTCAGCAAGATGACACTACCTAGAAAGAAAAAAGTAATCAGGAATCAAGAAACTAACAAAGAAAGAAGAACTGGGTCTGAGTATACTATACTGCTCTTCCAGTAGAGTTTAGTTCCCAGCATCCACACAGTAGGCAGACAACTGCCTCTAACTCCATTTCCAAGAAATCCAATTTTTTCCTCACCTCTGTGGATACCCTACACTCATTTATATAAATGCAAACAAACAAAAAATCCCACATATACTCATAATTGAAAATAAATCTTTTTTGTTGTTGTTTTTTGTTTTTTGTTTTTCGAGACAGGGTTTCTCTGTATAGCCCCGGCTGTCCTGGAACTCACTTTGTAGACCAGGCTGGCCTCGAACTCAGAAATCCGCCTGCCTCTGCCTCCCGAGTGCTGGGATTAAAGGCATGCACCACCACGCCTGGCTGCTACCAAATTCTTGGTCACCTAAGTAAGTCTTCAAGATTAAAGTATCTGCAAAAATAGAATATGGGAGACAGCTGGATGGCTCAGAGGTTAAAAGTGCTTGCTATGTCAGTCAACCTGCGTCTAATCTCAGGGCTTTGAAATCTCAGGGCTTTGAGAGTTTCCTCTACTGCTACCTGTTGCCCTTCAGATATTTCCTGTCTCTTAATTATTTTTCTTTTAATTATTCTTTAATCTTCCCTTTACAGTTGGCCTTTCCCCACCCCCGCTCCTGCCCGCTGTCTCTTAATTCTTTAACTGGCAGAAAAAATGAACACAAAAGACCACCACAGACTATCATGTTGAGGGCTCATCCTGGATTACTTCTGAAGGTATCATTTTAGGACCTCATCATTTAGGGCCACTGACTCATCAATGGGAACAATTCCCTGAATAACCTTCAAGTTCCCTTCCCCCCCCCCCCCCACTGGCTGGCCTCCTAGACAATTGGAGCCAGACCCTCAGGTGCTTAGGAAGAAATCCAGTGCATGGGCTAAATATCTTCTAGAGACTAATGAAAAGCAACTCCCAAGATAAACTCTTCATTATAATACCCATCTTTCAATCAAAGTAAATTCTGTAAATAAGAGAAGTTCCCTAAAAATTTCCATGTCTACATTTTCTCTTACTTATGGTATTTCCAGATCTTGCCAAATGCTACAGGATGGACCCACAGATTCTAGTTGTAGTGGGCTTCATGTGTCTAATCCAAGTATTTTAAAATATCTATTCAGGCTTCACCTAAACATTACAGATTAAGTTTCAGGGATTCTTTGGGCATCGCTAAATGTCCTGTAATCATAGAAAGTCACCTTTTCTGTTGTTCAGGAAGGCCATGGAGATGACACTTAGTGGACTCTCAGTATCCAGTCTGCAAAGAAGAGGGTCAACAAAGAGGAAAATTCCTCCACACTTTCAAGGCCTTTATCTTCATACAGCTGGAATAACTAGAAACTACGATAATATAGGTGTTGGAAGCTCTTCCCAAGCCCAAGTAACCCCTTAGGACCAGATCTTCAACTGGCTTTGACAACAAAAAGAGTTAATTTTGGCCACCTGCATGATCTTAAACACCTAAAGGATTTGTGTTTCTTTAACAGTCCTCAGACATGGTACTTAATCATATGAAATGCTATTTGGGAGATGGCTCAGTGGTTAAGAGCACTGACTGCTCTTCCAGAGGTCCCGAGTTCAATTCCCAGCAACCACATGGTGACTCACAGCTATCTGTAATGGGATGCCCTCTTCTGGTGTGTCTAAAGAGTGATAGTGCCAGGCGGTGGCGGTGCACGCCTTTAATCCCAGAACTTAGGAGGCAGAGGCGGGCGGATTTCTGAGTTCGAGGCCAGCCTGGTCTACAGAGTGAGTTCTAGGACAGCCAGGGCTATACAAAGAAACCTTGTCTCAAAAAAGAGTAATAGTGTACTCAAATGAAATGCTATTTGGATAACTATTTCCACTAGTGATTCTCTTCCTGATAACATTAATTTTAAGAGTACTTCTCAGAGCAATAATGTGGTGTCCTATGTTATGACCAATCATGTTTCCTGATTAAAGAAGTTGGCCAGAGTGCCGGGCGTGGTGGCGCACGCCTTTAATCCCAGCACTCGGGAGGCAGAGGCAGGCGGATTTCTGAGTTCGAGGCCACCCTGGTCTACAGAGTGAGTTCCAGGACAGCCAAGGCTACACAGAGAAACCCTGTCTCAAAAAAAAAAAAAAAAAAAAAAAAAAAAAAGAAGTTGGCCAGAAACTCTGTTGTCAAACTTAGAGATGATGATGTCAAATTGTGACTTCAACAAATAAAACCTGGATTTCAGATTTGGTCCATATTGTTCACCTCCACTGGAGGTAACAGTGGGTACATTTATTTTATTTATATGAGTACACTGTAGCTGTTTAGACACACCAGAAAAGGACATCAGATCCCATTATAGATGGTTGTAAGCCACCATCTGTAATGTATGATTGCTGGGAATTCAACTCAGGACCTCTGGAAAAGCAGTAGCTTAACTGCTCTTAACCACTGAGCCATCTCTCCAGCCCACAGTCAACTCTTATTGGTAAGATATTGTCAATAGGAATTCTGCAGGATTCTGAAAAAAATGTTCCGGTGTACATTCTAGCCAGCTACAAAATTACAAATTGTGCAGATTGTCCAAAAACAGGTCACAACAGTGACTGAGTTTCCAAATTTATAAAGTGGGGGGTGGGGTGGGGTACTGCTGAAACTATACCAACGGCCCTACCCTTAAAATGGTTGACTAAGAGAAGGAAGCCTGTGTGAGCAGAGCAGTGGCCTTAAACTAAAGATGCACCTGGAGGCTCAACATCCAGAAGAGTCTACCAGCCCATGGAATTTCCCCGTTTGTTATAAAAAAGAAATCAGGAAATAGAGAATGTTAACAGATTTGAGAGCCCTGACTAGAGTAGTCCATCACAGCCTGGAGTTCCTTTACCTAAGGTATAGTAATTGATTTAAAGGACTGCTTTTCTACTATCCAATTGCAAGCGCAAGATAAGGAAAAAAATTGGCTTCATGGTGCCTATGTATAATAATGTTGATTATTATACATATTATTATTATTATTATTATTATTATTATTATTATTATTATTAATGTTGAATGGTGAGATGGCTCAGCGGGTAAGAGCACCCGACTGCTCTTCCGAAGGTGATAAGTTCAAATCCCAGCAACCACATGGTGGCTCACAACCATCCGTAATGAGATCTGGCTCCCTCTTCTGGAGTGTCTGAGGACAGCTACAGTGTACTTAGATATAATAAAATAAAATAAATCTTTAAAAAAAAATAATGTTCAACCTGTACAAAAAAGGTGTCAGTGGAAAGTTTTTCCACCAGGAATGTTAAATGGCACAATTCTATTTTATGCAACAACCACTAGAAATAATTCATAGGCAATTTCCTCAATCCATTATTTATCATTACATAGATATTATTTTGGCTGATTCTGATGCAGATACTTTAGAGAAAATGTTTAGTGAAACCAAAAGAATTTCACCTTACTGGGGTTTGCAGATTGCTTCTGAAAAAAGCAGAGTAGAGATCTGGGTTGTTTTGGGTTATATAATAATTCCAATAAAATAAAATAAAATAAAATAAAATAAAATAAAATAGATTTCAACCTCAGAAGAGACAGATAAGTTTCAAACCCAATGATTTTCAAAAATTAATGTGAGCTATTAAATGGCTACAGCCCACTACTTTCTGAACTACTAAAGTGTTAAATAATTTGTTTCAAATGTTACAAGGAAATTCAGACTTAGATAGTACAAGATGGCTAGCAAAAAGAGCAGAGAAAGAGTTAACTTTAGTAGATAAGAGACTGCAGAATTCATATGTGGATCATATAGGTCACAAACCAGACTCTATTTTGGTTATTTTGCCTTCAATTCATTCTCCTACTAGGCTCATTATGCAAGAAGATAGTATTTTAGAATGGGTCTTCGTAGCATACAAAGTCAAAAATTAAAGACTTATATAGAAAAGGTTTATGATTTAATTATTAAAGGAAGACTAAGACTGTCAATTGTCTGGAATAGAACAAGTAGAAATCCTACTGTCATATACTAACACTAAAATTACTTCATTATGGGGGGTAACCAATGATGACTGGCAAATAGCTTGTAGCAACAGTAAATATCCTAAAAACAAGACTCTTCAGTTTATAAAAAGAACTAATTGGGTTCTCCCACATATTATAAAAGGAATACCAATTCCTGAAGCACCTACATTTTATACTGATGCAAATAAGTTGGGAATGGCTGGTTATGTAAGTCAGAAATAATAAGCAAAGTAATTCAAAGCCCATCTGATCAAGGTCAACAGAGTTGTATGCAATTCTTATGGTATTATTAGATTTTCCTGAACCTCTTAATATAATTACTGACTCTCAATATGCAGAGTTGTTCTGCATATAGATACTCTTGGATTTATTTCAGATAATTCAGAATTAACCTTATTATTTATGCAACTGCAACAGGCAATCAGAAATAGAAACTATACATTATATGTCACCCATATTTGGTCTCATACAGGCTTGTCAGGTCCATTAGTACAAGAAAATGAAGAAACTGACCAATTATTAATGTAATAGAAAATGTATTAGAAGCCTCAATATTTCATGAAAAACACCATGTTAACTGTAAAGGTTTTTAAAATATATACCGATCACCTGGAAACAAGCCAAGAAAATTAAAAGAAAATGTTCTACTTGTTCTTTGTATAACCTGTGGTTTTTAAAACAAAAATCCCAGCCATTCAATTATACCAATGAAGATTCAGGAGCCAAATGCTGTGGTGAAAACCTGCTAGCTTTGAGAAGCAAGGAAATCCCCCAGCTGACCTTCCTACTCCACAGACTCCCAGAAGGAAAAGGCCCTTCTTCTCCGTGCTGTCTTAAATACCCTTCAAATCAAAGAAAGGTCTTCCTTTCTGTTTATTTATGTTCATCCTCTGTCAGTTGGTTGCTTGCTCTGCCTCCTGACCTAGCGTTGACTTTGTTTAGCTCTTAAATTAAAGGTGTATGCTAGGGCTGAGCCCCACCACAAATACCTGTTTACAGATACCAGAAAGCTCTTGGGTTACAGGTGTGTGCTAGGGCTAAGATACACCACAAGGTTTTTCCAGTTTACAATCTTGAGGTTCAAAATGTGTTCAAATATCTTGCAACATTTCCCCCTTTTTGTCTAAATAAAAGACTCTCTAACATTAATAAGCTATATACTCTGGTAAGAATTACTTTCATGGGCTGGAGAGATGGCCCAGTGGTTAAGAGGTCCAGAGTTCAAATCCCATCAACCACATGGTGGCTCACAACCACCCATAACGAAATCTGATGCCTTCTTCTGGAGTATCTGAGGACACCTACAGTGTACTTACATATAATAAATAAATCTAAAAAAAAATTACATTCATAATACCCAGACCATTTGTATTTGGCAACCTTGGAGAAAGTACTCTACTATATATCCTATCTTGGTAAATCAAAAGTTCTGTACCTAAATCATTTTCTATCATAACTTGCATTTATCGACATAAAAACAAAAACATCTATTTAGACCTTAAAATATTTTGTTAAATCCTAAACAACTTAAGCTTAACTATGAGACTATAACGATAGTCTTCAACTCCATCAGAGACATGAAAAGGCTAAATATTACCTGAATAAGCAAGAAATGCAGAGTAAGCAGCTTCCATAACTATAGAAAGGACAAACACTGCTAGCTCCCTGTACAGTCACCCAAAATTCTTCTGCAACTTTGGAACATCCATTTCTTTGGCCTACTGGCCCAGAATATCTCACAGATTTTTCTGTGAAGTAGGAATCATGAAGGACTTCTCTACCCTGTCCTGGCAGATTTGGCACTTCACTTTCTTTGTGTCCTGCTTTTCCACAGCTTGGACAGCATACAGTCAGCAGTCTGAAGCAAGGCCAGTTTCTTGCCCAGTGGCAGCTTGCCACATTTGAAGCAAACTCCACAAGAATGTTCTTCAATGTTCATTATCTTCTTTGAAATTGTATGGGGGTGCTGCCAGAATCTGACATGTCTCATTGTCAAAAAAGTCTTAAACTAATAAAACATCTTTAAATGCCATCTATCTCAGTATATTTGAATAGGGAAATGTTGCTTGTCTCTAGCTATTTACTCTCTGATTAGCTTTGAAAACATCCATGATTAACTAAACTAATACCTAACAAAACTACAAGTTTGATTGACTTGCATTTCTTAATTATCCTAAACAACTTGTAATGGTAGCTTTCAAAAAAACAAGAACTTTACATTGCATTTTTAAGAATCACAAAGGTGCAATATCTTAAATGGAGTTGATACATAGTATGTTGTAACTAAAATATAACCTTAATTTTTTTATCAATATACAAAGATCTATAACAATGCAACCAAATATAACCTAATTTCTTATCAATATACAAAAATCTATAAGAGTAGATTCGATTATCTACCTTCATTCCTATTATTCCTATACCCCCCCATTTTTGCCTTAAAAAAATCCCAGAAGGAAAAAGTCCATTCTCCCCTACAGCTTCCTTGAATACTTCCTAACTCAATCTCTTTCCTTTCTGTTTACTTTTCTGTTTACTCCCTGTCAGCTGATTGCTTGTTCCCATCTTAACCTAGGGTTGACTTTGTTTAGCTCTTGTGTTAAAGATGTGTGCCAGGAGGAAAAAAGGAAGGAAGGAGGGGGGAAGGAAGGGGAGGGGGAAGGGAAGTGAGGGAAAGGGAGGAGAAAGAATGGGGGTGGGGGGGAGGAAGGTAGGTATGTGCTAGAGATTGAGCCACACCACAACAAGGTTTTTCCAGTTCACAATCTTGGGGTTCACAATGTGATCAAATATTCTATAACAATAATCAAACTCCATTACCTACTGGAAGTAACCCCTAAAGACAACAAAAGAAATGAAATCTGGCAAAGGGATTATGGAAGCTGGGATCCAGGAGGGGGTGAGAGAGGTAGAGTCTCAAACCCAGGAAACAAGACTCCAGAGACCAGCACTGAGGTGCACATCTACTGTGCTACCCAGCAGCAAGAGTTTTTATACGGCCTTTGGACCAATGGAGAATTGACACAAGCTCTAGAATAGCCAACCATCTCACAGGCACTACGGGGAGGTGCCAGGCTGCCAGCAACCACGTGGACTTCCAGAAAGATGGAGGGTGGGGGGTTGAAGCATCCACTGCCCTGTTTCGGGCCCATCCTGAGGCTCCAGTAGTTTGCTATGATCCTCTATTTTGTGTGCACAGTATGCCAGTGGACATGGTCACTTGTACTACTAGATAGAGGAGCTTAGAGGCTTTGCTTACCATCCACTAGGCCACATCCAGGGGCTTCAGTACCCACAATGGGTATGTTTCATTTTTCAGAATTTAGGAAACTAAAGTTTGTACATCATACCACTGATTATACTCAGGGTTTCAATGTGTAATGGCTATGAGTTTTGAAAAAGCTGATTCTGGGACTAGAGAGGTGGCTCAGTGGTCAAGGGCACTGGCTCTTCTTCCAGAGGTCCTGAGTTCAATTCCCAGCAATCACATGGTGGCGTACAACTATCTGTAATAGGATCTGATGCTCTCCTCTGGTGTGTCCGAGGAAAGCCACAATGTACATAGAATAAATAAATCTTAAGAAAAAAAAAAGCTGATTCTGTGATTATACATTTACTGAAAGTAATCACTATTATAGGAATTCCTGTACAAATTAAGACTGACATACCCCTACATATATATCCAGAAAGATGAAGCAATTCTTTGCAAATTATAATATAATGTTACAGGTATATCACACAATAATATAGGACAGGTAATTATAGAAAGATCTAATTGTACCTTAAAAGAAATGCTTATGAAACAAAAAGAAAGAATAAAGACCCTCTAGGATAGACTAAATAGTACTCTGTTTAAATTTCCTAATGTTAATGAGAAAGGAACAACAGCAGCTGAGAGACACAGGGTTATTTAAAAAAATTTGTGGAATTAACTCTATATACTATAGTATATAGTATATATACACCATAAGGATGTATTAACATCAGAATGGAATCCAAGAATGTCTTGCATTGGGGACATGGATTTGTTTATCTTTCCATAGGAAACAAAAAGCTGTGGTTAACATCAAACAAATAAAGCTCAAGAGTTGATCAGGAGATCCAAATGCTGGTCAAGAGACCTTCGATCCTGGGCTGGTGAGATGGCTCAGCAGATAAGAGCACTGACTGCTCTTCCAAAGGTCATGAGTTCAAATCCCAGCAACCATATGGTGGCTCACAACCATCCGTAATGAGATCTGATGCCCTCTTCTGGAGTGTCTCAAGTCAGCTACAGTGTACTTACATATAATAAATAAACAAACAAATAAATAAAAAGGAGACCACTGAAAGGTCTCTGAGCAGGACTTTGGTCTCCTGCAATACAGAGGCCATTTACAATACAGAGCAATAATAGGCCTATGTGAAGAATTTTAAGAAGGACTGCTGAATACCACATCCTGCATGCCCAAGACAGAACTATAAGTAAGCCAAAGGTTCACAGAACTGAGGGAAGAGAGATTAAGAGACTTTGACAAGGAACTCCAGAAAACCAAGAAGCTAGAAGATAAGACAGTCCAGGAGTATAAAAGGTTCAAGAAGTACCAAAGTTACAGGAAAGGAAAGCATCGCTACTAGAATTTTATCTCAGTTGTGGGTGTGCTCCTGAGAGATCAACAGAAAGATCACATCAGACACCTGAAAACCTGAAAAAAGACATTGGAAAGAAGAGAAGCAAAAATCACATCAGTAGAGTGGCTACAAGAAACAACCAGGGAAGCTTCAAGACAGTAATATATAGCAGCAAAAGCAATTTGGAGGAAATGTAGCATGGTTGATTCATTTCGTGTACCTGGCCCTTTAAAGAATACCAAATAGCCTGACTCTTTGGGAATTCTTAGCCCTTAAAATTGCTTGACCCTGTGACCTTCATAGAAAAGGATATGCTAGGCAGTGGTGGCACACGCCTTTAATCTCAGCACTCAGGAGGCAGAGACAGGCGGATTTCTGAGTTCGAGGCCAGCCTGGTCTACAGAGTGAGTTCCAGGACAGCCAGGACTATACAGAGAAACCCTGTCTTGAAAAATAAACAAAACAAAAAACAAAAAAACAAAAAAACAAAAAAAGAAAAGGATATAAAAAGGCAACAGAAGGGCTAGAGAAATGGCTCAGCAGTCAAGAGCATGACTGTTCTTCCAGGGGTCCTGAGTTCAATCCCCAGCAACCACATGGTGTCTCACAACCATCTGTAATGGGATCTAATGCTCTCTCCTGGTGTGTCTGAAGACAGCAATAATATACTCACATACATAAATTTAAAAACTTAAAAAAAGAAGAAGAAAGAAAGAAAAAGAAAGAAAGAAAAAGAAAAGAAAAAAGAAAAGAAAAGCCAGCAGAGACTGAAAAAGCAGTAGGAGTATTGGAGGAGGATTGGACTAGGGTCAGAGAAGAGTAGGGTAGAGTAAATACAGTCCAGGTGGCAGAGGACTGAAGTCAAAAATAGTGAAAGGTGATAATTGAGAAGGTGACAGTTGAGCCAGGAGAAGCTGAGCTGAGTCAGAAAAGATATTGTTAGGAGACAAGAGAAGAACCCACACAAAGAGAGAAAAAAAGAAAATAGCTATATTTGAGGACAGCCAGGGCTACACAGAGAAGCCCTGCCTCAAAAAAAGCAAAACAAAAAACAAGAAGGAAAGGGTTAAGAATCCGAGTGGCAGCTGTCCTGTGAGCCAGGAGAAAGCTTCAGGCCAAAGGGAAAGACTGAGCACAGGCTCAACACAGTCAGACTCTTGCCAACATCACCCTCTTGTGGCAAATTTGGCAGACTGCACTATTTCATTAAGGCCAAGTCACATGAACAAAAATAATCTGCAGTCTACTATCCTGTCCAGACTGACTGGCATCCTCTAACCTATCCTCTGTACTCTGCACATGACCTGAAAACGCTGGTACCAAGGCTCATCCTTGAGGAGCACTGTCCTTATAACTAATCCCCTTATATTTTTTATGTAGACCAGGCTAGGTTGGCCTAGAACCCAGAGATCCACCTGCCTTCCAAATGCTGGGATAAAAGGCATGTACCACCACCTAACTTTTTTTTTACTCTACATAAATGCTAGCCTCAAAGAACTTAGTCTTAATTTCTATCTTACAAATGGGACACAGAAAAAAGTCTTAAGCGAACTGCCCACAAACTTGCTAACTGCTTTGTGGAAGCCAACAATGAGTAAGATACTCACTAGCATAAGACAGTCACAGAATTTGTTACTACTATTTGAAAGGCATGCAAGGGCCAGGCACCGAATACTGATAATAAACTCCTAGGCATTTGGCAGTTTAGGAGTAATCAGGGAAGAGCAATACATCCGGAAACAATTTCAAATGCAATAGACAACAAGCAAGTCACTGCACCCACTCATGAAATGCATTCCTCGCTTTAACAGAAAAGGATTCTTAGGGGGAGCTGGTGCCATCGTGTTTATTACAAAAAATTGTACACAGGGAAAAAAAGCAACTTTCCTTTTCATCAACTAATCTCATTTTATGTTTTTTTTTTTTAAGATTTATTTTTATTTATTATATGTAAGTACACTGTAGCTGTCTTCAGACACTCCAGAAGAGGGCGCCAGATCTCATTACGGATGGTTGTGAGCCACCATGTGGATGCTGGGATTTGAACTTATCACCTTCGGAAGAGCAGTCGGGTGCTCTTACCCGCTGAGCCATCTCACCAGCCCCTCATTTTATGTTTTGAGATGACGTTTCTTGTAGCACAGATTAGCCTTGAAAAGTCTATGTAACCACCTTGATTTCTTTATCAAGCTAGGATCTCATAGGTGTGGATGACAATGCTTGGTTTACCGTTCACTTTTTAGTTCTAGGCCAAAAGACAATTAGGGTGGTCATTTAAGAATTAAAGAAAATAAGACAACTATTGTTCTATTACATAACTATTGTTCTATTGCATAGCTCATTCAGCTGTTCTTTCTATATCTAGATATGATGGCACAATGGTTTAAACTTCCTTTGATTGGCCTGAGCCTACAATCAAACAAGCGAGAACCTAACCAAGCCTGCTCCAAAAACAAAAAACAAACTCAAGGTGTGTACCTCGACTTTGAGCACCAAAAAAATGTAAAGGCAAACACAAATAATGAAGTGCAAATGGCCTTGAGGAACATGCTTACAATCCCAACATGGAGAAAGCTGAACCAGGAGGACCTAAGTTCCAGAACAACATAGGCTACACTGTAAGACCCAAAGTAACAATGAGCCTTTAGAGTTCTTCCATAATGCCTTAAAAACTATTCCAAAGAACTTACTTGTGGCTAGAGATGACTCACTGTCTAAATTCACTTATTGCTATAGCACAGAATCCAAATTCAGTTCTCAGAACTCATGTAGGGCAGCTTACAACTGTTTCTAATAACTCCAGGTACCTTATGGTCTCCATTGACATCTGCGCACACACAGTATAACTCATACAAATACATAAACATAAATGAAAATAAAAAAAATCTTTTTCATTTCTTTTCTTCTTTGTTTTGTTGTTGTTATTTAATATAGGGTTTCTGGGTAGTCCTGGTTGTCTCTGTAAATCATGTTGGCCTTGAATGTAGAGACCCACCTGCTTCTGCCTCCTGAGTGCTGGGATTAAATCAATGCACCAACACTGATTGGCTATAAATCTTTTTCTTAAAACATACTGGTTCTTGGGACTGAGTGATGACTAAGTGTTTAAGAGCACCTGGTGCTTTTGCAAAAGATCCAGGTTCAGTTCCAAGTTCCTACATAGGAGTTTAGAACCATCCTTACCTAACTATACAGCAGTTCAGGGGATCTGGCACCCTCTTCGAGCCTCTAAAGGCACCAGGCATGCACACAGCACACATATACTGGCAGGCAAAACACTCAATATATATTTAAAAAGAACTGTGTTGGTGGGGCTACAGAAATGGCTCAGGGGTTAAGAGCATTTGTTGCTCTTGCAGAGAACTCAGTTTCAGTAATCAGCACCTCTATAAAGTATCCCAGAAATAGCCACAAACCCAGTTCTAGTAGACTCAACAGGTATGCATGTAGTATATGCATATACCCATACAGACAAAACCGTCACACACACATAATACAATCTTTTAAAATATTTAGATATAGATTCTTACTTTTATATTATTATTATTATTATTATTATTATTATTATTATTATTTTGCATGTGTGGATGTTTTGCATGCATGTATGTTTATGCATCACATGCGGAGGCCATAAAAGGGCATTGGAAACTGTACTGGCTGGTTTTGTGTGCCAACTTGACCCAAGCTGGAGTTACCACAACGAAAGGAGCTTCAATTGAGAAAATGCCTTACAGTTGGATCTCATGGAGGCATTTCCTCAACTGAAGCTCCTTACTCTGTAATAACTCCAGCCTGCGTCAAGTTGACACACAAGACCAGCAAATTGGTACCAGCATAGTGGTGTATTCCTCTGACAATGTTTTGGGGAGGACTGGGGAAGAAACTGTGGGCTAGAAGAGCCATTGAAGCTCTTGGGATGTTCTGTAGGAGCTTGGAAGATAATATTGAGAACAGTGCAAATGATGGAGGCCAGGCTTGTAAAATTCAGAGGAAAGATTAAAGACTCTTATCAGGGTCATGTTGTTTTGATTGTGAAGATTCTGTGGCTTTGGTTAGCTGGGGCTGAAGAATCGGCTGTGATTAACAAGATACCAGAACTACTAAAGCAAATCTTTGTGTTACTGGGACTATTGATGCTGGTTAGCTGGAACTAAGAAATTAGTGGTGATTAAGAAGAGACCAGCATCACTGAGGTGAAATCTTCTGGGAAGTGTTTTTTGAGAGCTGTGTTCCAGAGATAGCCAAGGATGTACTTCATGCTGCAGCTGGGCTTGGTAATGTGTAAGAATCACCCAGGTGGTACTGGTTTTGAGGCATGAAGAGGTCATGAAGAGCAGCTGAGGCTCAGAAGTGTGAGAGGCCATGAAAGGCTATTGGTGTAGGTACAGCTTCAGTTGTAATTGATGGCCCAAGACCATCAAGGGGTCATGCACCAAGAAGAGAGCCTATGAGTGGATCTTATTACAGATGGTTGTGAGCCACCATGTGGTTTTCTGAGAATAGAACTCAGGACATCTGGAAGAGCAAACAGCCAGTGCTCTTAACTACTGAGCCATTTCTCCACCCCGGGATTGAAATTTTAATATGTAAGAATTTGCAAAGACTGGGGACTTTTAAAGTCATTTAGATATTGGGGAATGAATAAGAAAGTAAGGGTTGAGGTTTAATAGTGATGTGTTTGTGTGTCAAGCTGACAAAGGGTCATTTATACTGGCTGATTTTGTGTGTCAACTTGATGTTTTGTGCAGGAATGGAAACCCAGACTAAGACAGATATCCTGGAACTGGAGTTACATATAGTTGTGAAACATGTTGAGTGTTGGGAATTGAACCCAGGTTCTCTAGAAGAGCAGCTGTTTCTCTTAACCATCTCTCCATCTAAGTCATCTCTCCAGTCTCCATTAAAAAGTGAAAGAAAAAGGAAAACAAAAAACAAAAAAACAAAACTAGCTAGGCTGTGGTGGTACTAGCTAGGCTGTGGTGGTACTTGCTAGGCTGTGGTGGTACTTGCCTTTAATCCCAGTACTTGGAAGACAGAGGCAGGTGGATCTCTGGATACAGAACCAGCACAGTCAACATAGTGTGTTCTAGGACAGCCAGGGCTACATAGAGAAACCCAGTCTCATTTAAAAGTGCTTTCTAGGAAAAACACAAATGTAAAAAATCTTATCTTTTTGAAAAATATTGATAATCTATAAAACCAGACAAAAATAAATTTAGAAAAATTATGAAATAAGGGCTGCCCAAATAGCTCAGTAGGTAAGGATGCTTGCCACTAAGCAAAACAATCTGAGTTCAATCTTTCAGACTCCTGTGGTAGGAGGCAAAATCTGATTCCCATATGATATCCTCTGATTTCCATGCATATGCCATGTTATATGCATGTACACAATAAGCAAAAAAATGTAAAGACCTATCAGAAGCCCTAGTTCAATCCTCATTCCTGAAAAAAAATGAGGAAATGACTCTAAACTTTCCTTGAGGCAAATCACTCAAGATGACATACTGCCCGGTGTTGTGGCATATACTTTTAATTCCAGCATTCAAGAGGAGCTTAGTTTGTGCCTTGGGATTAGCCAAGCTTACAGAATATGAAGCTCTGGGTTGGGTTTGAACCTCATGTAACTAGCTTGGTAGCAACACACCAGTAATCCTAGCACTTGGAGGTGAAGACAGAGGATCAGAACTTTGAGATTTGAAGCTTGCTTTGTCAGGTTCCAAGCCTGAGCTGCATGGGACTGAGGGAGGAGGAGGATGAAATAGGACTATTCAGGCTGTGTTTATTTTCATCTGAGTAGGTGTGTGTACACTGCATGTGGAGGCCAGGGGGCAGTGTTGGATGTTGTTGCTCAAACACCTTTGTGCATGCTATATAGAAGTCAAAGGACAATTGACAGGGGCCAAGATTTTCTTTTTACCTTGTGGATCCTTGAGGTTGAACTCAGGCCATTAAGTTTGGTGGCAAGTGTCTTTCCTCACTTAGCTGTCTGACTGGGCCAGTGTTTGTTATTTTTTATCGTAGTTTTTGTGACACTGTCCTTCACTGGCTTAAAACTGACCAAGTAGGCTAGACTGGTAAGCTTTAGAAATTTGCCTATTTCTGCCTTCCTCCCCTGCCATTTTACATTGATTCTGGGTGTCTTTCAGGTCCTTGCTTGCAAGGCAAGCATATTACCACCTGAGTTAATTTTCTGTTTTCTTATAACTGTTTTATATTCCCACAGTTTAGGACTGATATAGATGGGTAAAAATAGGGAAGTGTGGCCTGGTGAGATGGCTCAGCGGGTAAAGACACTGACTGCTCTTCAGAAGGTCCTGAGTTCAAATTCCAGCAATCACATGGTGGCTCACAACCACCCATGATGAGATCTGACACCCTCTTCTGGTGTGTCTGAAGTTAGCTACAGTGAACTTATGTATAGTAATAAATAAATCTTAAAGAAAAAATAGGGAAGTAGTGGAAATTAGTTTTATCGATTGTTGTGCTTCATCTTACTTTGCAGGGTGGTGGGGGTTGTTATTGAATCAGGGCACTTTAAAAAAAGATATATTTATTTATTTTATATGAATACACTGTAGCTGTCTTCTGACACCACCGAAGAAGGCATTGGATCCCATCACAGATGATTGCAAGCCACCATGTGGTTGCAGGGAATTGGACTCAGGACCTCTGGAAGAGCAGTCAGTGCTCTTAACTGCTGAGCCATCTCTCTAGCCCGAATCAGGGTGTTTTTAGATGCTGGCTTCCATCTCACAAAGATCCTTCTGCCTTCTCCTCTTGAATGCTGGAATTAAAAGTATATGCTGGCTGGCCCTTGGACTCACGGTGATCCCCCTACCGCTGTCTCCTGAGTGCTAAGACTATCCTTGATTTCCAATAGAAACTTCAAGTGACTAGTGTACATCAGAACCTCAGTGGTGACAAGTCATTGCCCCAATCTGCATCTGAATGTTCCTTTCAGCTTAAACACTTACCTTCAGCCTGGCTAGTGTCTAAGCATGGTTTCTTTTTGGACTCTGAGTTCCCGGTTTTCTCATCACCATCCAGGAGAGGAATAAACTCAGTTTTCTCCACAGTTTCTCCCACAATGTCATCATAGGGCTCTGCCTCCAGCGCAGCCATGAAGTCTCGCTTTATTTCTCCCTCAATTTCTGGAGGTGGTTCTGTCAATGCATCCACAAGACTGAGGTCAGCCATTCTGTACCACTGCGACTGCCTGTTAGGGACAAAGAGAAGTCTCACATGAACATTGTAAATGAAAACACATTTCTAGAGCCTCTCATCAGTTGTTTTCAAGAGAACCAAAATGTAAAATTTGCATCCAGCAAATGCTTTTTAGATGGTAAGAAAATTAAAGCCCGGGACCAATCAATCACATCTCTCTCCACAGCAAAAAAGTCAAGGTCTATTTGATTCTTTTTACTTATTTGAGACCGGATCTTGCTATATGTAGCCCAAGCAAGCCTAACCCACAATGAATCTTCTGCCTCAGCCCCTACAATCCTCCGATTACAGGA